>JAVYIG010012814.1:0-51072 GCA_035222895.1 Strongylocentrotus droebachiensis | reverse complement strand
TAGATAAGGCTCCATATCAATCCATCTGGTTACACTTAAAGGACGAAGTGCACTGTATATGGACATAGAAAAGGCGGTTACTTTGCATATTTCATGACAACTTTATATTTAATTATGATGCAGTTTTACATGGTATATAGATGACCTTCCCCTTCCCCAGAAAACACACTTTACACAGGGGAAGAAACTCATAATTCCGAAAAACGAATTTCCCATAGCAGGGGTTCATAATTCTTAAAATTTCTTGAGTTATTCCGTAGGTTTCCTTATCCGAAGGTTCGTACTTCCGAAAATGAAATAGGTTTGTTATTCCAAAAATGAAATAGGTTTGTCATTCCGAAAATGAAATAAGATTCGTTATTCCGAAGGTTCGCAATTCCGAAAAATAATACAGGGTTCTATATTTCATTTTCTAAATATCAAATTTCAGTAAACGACGTGTAACCTAGAAGCTCTCTAAATGAAACCTGAATCCTAAGGGCTACAGCCTTTAGAACAAGGATAAATTAAAAACATTATCAGCAGCTGCGTGCATGAAAAGTGAATGAAGCCTGTAATTTATATTAAACACAACCTTCGAGGAGCTGTGAGTATTATGCTCGTCACGTGTCCATAAATTATTTTTCACATGCAGACCGATGGATATACAAATTGACCTGTTGTAAAAGACACAACATGTACGGTAAAGATTACAAACGAAATGTGCCACCATTGTTTATTATTGTTTATTAAAGGTCCATATGACAAATGTATGATTTAGTAGGCTTTTACAATAGACCGGTTTACTAACATAATCAAATGTTATGCATACTTCTTAAAAAATGTTTTTATGCCTCATCAGTCACACCTTTGTGTATATTTGGCTCGCGTATTGCTGCGTATTTATGGTAAGCCGTTTTAACATTTATTCCTATTTCTTGATATCAAGAATTACCATTGCTTTACAACAAAAAATCATTTCTTGATATAAAAAATAGGAATAAAATAAAAGGCGTGACAGATGCATTACTACATTTAAGCTTGCCCGAGGCTTGCCTGACATAGTTAACAAGTAAGATATGCAGACTGGATTCCAAGTCATGTATTTCATTCATTAATAACAGGTTAATTGAATAATTCGTCACTAGGCCGGAGGAAAGAAACATCAATGAATTCAAATAATATGTTAGTGACCGGTCTTTTACCAACCTGTATAGGCGAATGGGATTTCCCCTGATGATGTTCAACACAAATTCTGTATAGTTGAGGATATATGGGGGGGTACCTATCCTCCTCTTTTCATGTTCCTTTTTCACCCCGCATTATCTTCTCTCGTTTTTATGTTATTTTTGTCCTCTTTTATTTGTCAGCATTCTATTTAGGAAAATTATAGTGCCCCCCCCCCCCTGCCCTAATAGCTATGCAACTCTACCGCAAAAGCATAGTCAAGTTTATTACAATCAGTAAATGGGAGAAAGCGAGAGATGGAAGGCATGTCATCACTAATGCATCATAAACACGAGATCATGGAATCATGCTCTTCCTTGCAAAAAGGTTTTGACCGGTGTTTAAAAGTCCTCTTGTATAGGGCGTTTATGAAGATGTTGCCTAGTACGATGGTGCAGATAAAGATAAGTGTTTGCACGATTTGCATGATTAATGAAATCTGACATCCAATTTATGGACAGAATTATTAAGGTGAAATCGAAGAGCCGTTCGGTGAAATGAATTCGTTGTCTCGTTAACTAGAAATCCATTACAAGGAAACTGATGCGGCCTCCCGCAGGAGTATCCAGAAATTGAGAGATTGTCGACAGAATATTCATCCGTAAATCTAGGCAAGCCCCACCCCCCCCCCTTCCCATAGGATTAGAGACCCTTTACTATATCGTACTGATTTTTTTTCCCAAAGCTTTTGCGCCTTCAAACTGTCTAGGGGTCTTTTTTTGTTTGTAATGTGTTGAAGGCCTTTCTAGAAACTGATACCTTATACAATTTGATGTTATAATTGACGTTTTGCATATCCTGATATTTAAAAAAAAAAAGAGTTCATGAAAGGCACGTGCATAAATTAGTGGACCGTAGGAGAGGGGTGCTGCAATCGAAAACGGCAATTAAGTGCCCTCCTTTTGAAACACAGCGTGGAAAAAGAAAAATGTGCCCATCCCCTTTCGAATGTATACAGTCATGGGGCACCTGCTACATCTGATACCCACTTGTAGTTAAATCAAATGGATGGAATGAAGAGGGGGGGGGGCGGGGGAGTACAGAGGAAATATAATAAGTATTTTTGTCTCGTTTTTGTTTTCATTGTTTGTTTATCATTTTTAAATTACTATACTTGTTGTAGAACAGCATAGAGGTTGTTATTTCCTTAAAATAATTCCATTCTGAGCTGTCGTTTCCGCTTTGCCTTGATATCGAATGTCATGTCCTGGTATCATGGTCATTATGGTCATGCGATCTGACATGCCTGATTATGCCTCATTTTCCAAGTAGTATTTATATTTTATTTCATTTTATTTTATTTATTTATTTCTGTTTGATTTTCTTTTTCTTTTGCATTTTTACAAATATATAATAAACAAACATTGCAAATTTACACATGACAAAAGAATTATGTAGAATAAAGTAAGGCTGGCTGTAACTAATCGAAAACATCAAACAGGAGGGTTGACAAAGTAAGCAAAGCTTGATAGTATGACTACCCTCAAAGGATACATAATAATACAAATATGGAGGGAAAAAATATTGGTAAAAGGGGAAAAAGACAGAAAAAGGGGGGGGGGAGAAAGAGGGGATACACATCAAGATTTATGGCTCATACAAGTACATGGACTTCAGGGCCCCATTCAGCCACGCATTAAGTCGATAAGATCATCTATTTTGATAACCTGTCAGTCGAAATTACTGTAGACAAAATATGAATATATCCTGATCGAGGTGCCGGATTAGGGCATTTTCCCCGACTCAAACATTTGTGAATTAGGCTGAAACGCGGAAAGAAAAGATAATTCTAGCCGAATCGTACAAGATATTAAAAAAAATATCTGGAAATACTACTTAGTTACATCAGCTCTTAATTATTCTAGTCATTAGTTGTCGTTAATACATGTGTATCTTTGGTCAAGTTTCCAATATGACTGTTTATTCGCTTTCTCCTCTCTGTTTTTTTTCGGAAACGGAAAACTTGGCGCCGTTGGAAATTAATGCCTTGATCACAAACGTTCAAATCAGAAAGATATTTATAGCTGTTCAATATTTATCGGTTCGAATTTCTCCGCCCTTTTATTTACTCTACTTCCTTCATTACATTGAATGTAAGGTGTGCTTGGATCATACAATCATGCAGTATCTATGTGTCGTACTGGGAGAAAAAACTTCTATGTCCGCATCACGGTTCATGAGTTCGGATCACGATTTTACAACCAGGATCGTCGCGAAAACACTTCGAAATAGAGTTAATAATACAAATGGATATGAGTAGATAACGCTCGGCCCTTTTTGTCTGAATACTTTTTTCTTTTACAGAATATTGTTGCCTGCATTGTTTAATGCATAATGTGGTGAAAAAGCGACACTGTCACGACTGCGACTATACTCGTGCATCGATCGTGTTTAAAATGTTGAACTAATATTGTGAAAGTTCGTTTGCATTGATGATACAAATGTTTAAAAACTGAACTTGTTATCTCAATGTAACAGGCACATATGACACACGACGAAGTCATTTAGAGTTTTATGTGGTGTTTATTTTGAGGATGGATCAACCCTTAATGAGACAAAAAGAAACAGGCAAATAGATTAGCTTTTGTTTCTTTCACATATTAAACATCAGCAAAACTATATGATCATTCATAGAAATAGATACATCAATAATAACTATTATGATCATTCATAGGAATAGATACATCAATAATAACTATTGCCCTACTTGGCATTCTCCCCGCACCATAGAAATACTATACATTTTGGATACTTTTCCATATATGGTTTATAGTTACATTGTAACATCCAAAAGCAATAAGCAAGTTATAACAATCAAATGCTCAAATATGCATAAGTAATCATGAATACAGAAATATAAATTGACTTTTTGTATAGTTCTCTTTACAATAACAATGACTCACCCCTCTTGAGCTCTCAAGGAGAGACTCCTAACGAGGCACCGAGACTAGAATTAGACCAACTACATGTAGATAGTGCACCATCTCCAACTAACTGCCATCTCCAACCAAATGATGAAGTAAGACCTCATAGATGCTGCAGAAATACTATTAAGTATGAAGTTCTACTCAGAGTTAGCTTCTCTGTCAAATCCAACCTCCTAAGTCCTGAGTGGATACATGGTCTATGCTCATCCCTCTCAACCTGTGATGTGGCAAAATATCCTTTTTCTCATTACCCTATACCCTCTCTGACCCAAGGTCAAAGTGCACTTCCCCTATGATGTGGCAAAAAATCTATTCTTCTCTCCAAATCACCCCATACCCTCTCTGACCTAAGGTCAAAGTGAACTTCCCCCTATTAGGGACACCATTCTTCTCTCCAAATCACCCCATACCCTCTCCTAGGGACCACCTCAGAAGTACACTTAAAGGGATCTCCTTATTCAGAGACATGGATCCTTCATTCAGGGACCTCCTCAACAAATGGAATTAAGAAACATTTCGACCTGTCACATTCTCCCATGTTAAATAGTTGCTGTCTCAGCAACAAATATCTAGATATGTATACATATATTTATCGTGTATTATACTCGTATTTCCTACAGAAACGTATATAAATTCAGGTATTATACTCGTATTTCCTACAGAAACATATATATAAATTCAGGTAATTTTGACATTAGTGAAATATTACCAGCTACCAAAATACATTGAACAGGTGGGAACCCTGTAATGACATATCCATCCCTTCACTCAACACAGATTTTGGTAAATTATATGGATTAGTATTCCTTCCCGCAGTCGGTCGAGTTGACCTCCGAGGTCCAGGAGTCCCTATATCCTCTTGTTCCATCTGTGGCAGTTCATTCTCGCCGGCCATCATGTGTTCCTCCATATTATTGATTTCCTCATTGTCCGGCAATGTGTGAGGGCCAGGAGTTAAAGATAACTCCTCATGTTCCATCTGTGACAGTTCATTTTCGTTTTCCAACACGTGCTCCTCCCTACCATCGTTGGTTTCATCATTATCTGACAATGCGTGTGGGGCTGATGGCACACTCTCTACCTCTAGCTGGTTTAGTGCCTGGGCAATGTCACGTGCCTCCCATTGTGCATTAGATACATCATCTTGAAATCTATCTTGCTTGCCCCTTGAAGTATGAACAGTTCCAGTCTCGGAACTAGGTGGCTCTGGAATTGACTCCGGAATTGACTCTGGAACTAATAACAAGTCAGCTCGGTTCACCGTTTTGAATTTCCTTGAACCATCAACCGGTTCGATTTGATATACATGTCCTGTTGGGCTCATTCTTTTCCTGATGAGGTATGGCCTTCCTTGCCAGATGTCTTGGATTTTGTGTCTTCCCGTCCAAGCCTGCTGACGTAGTAACACTCTCTGACCTACTTCCAAGTCAACATCTCGACTTGTCTTTTGGGCATCTTGACGTCGGCGCGCCTCCTTCTCTAAGTTTCGGGTAGCTCTCTCCCAGGCATCTACTAACTGAGTGTGATGCTTGGATACCCACTCATCTAGGTTGGAGGAATTATCCCCTTCGCTTGGTGGTTTAAAGAGCTGGTCAACAGGCAGTAGCGGCTCTCGACCAAAGAACAAGAAGTAAGGGGTATAACCTGTGCTGGCATGAGGTGTTGCATTGTAGGCAAAGACAAGTTCTGCAATATGCTGATTCCATCTCCGCTTCTCGTCAACTTCCAAGGTTCTGAGAAGATTATGCATGGTCCTATTAAAACGTTCAGCTTGTCCATTACCGGCAGGGTGGTATGGAGTTGTGCGACTTTTCCGGATTCCATATATGTGACTGAGTTCCTTTACGATGTCGGCTTCGAAACACCGCCCTTGGTCACTGTGGAGGCGTCGTGGGACCCCATAACGCACGAACCATTCCTTCACCAGAACCTCAGCCACCGTCCGTGCTTTTTGATCTCGAGTTGGTATGGCTTGAGAGAATTTAGTGAAGACGTCTGTAATCACTAGGACATTCTCAAACCCATTGGATGAGCGCTCCAATACAGTGAAGTCGATAGCCACCACCTCTTGTGGCTTTTGGGCGATGATACTCCCCATAGTGGGGCGGACCTTGGGCTTGGTTTTGGCTACCAGACAACGATGGCAGTTTTGGCAGTATCTCTCTACATCTGTTGACATACCTGGCCAGAAGAAGCGGCTCCTGCATAGGGACAGTGTTCGGTCTACTCCCTGATGGCCAAGTTTATCATGTAACTCTCCTAAGACTCTTCCTTTAAGAGATGTAGGCAGCAAAAGTTGCTGAACAAATTGTTCCCGGAACTGAACCTCTCGAAACCACACATTACCAATGCAAACAATGCACTCTCGAACATAGTGCTTTACATTCCTTGAAAGTGAATGTAGAACTTTTCCACCTGGTTTCTGCATTGACTTCTTTAGTTGAAGAAAGTGACTGATGTCTGAATCAGTTTCCTGTAACAGACAGATATCTGCCTGACTGAAACCTGGAAGAGAGGATGAGCATCCCACGGGGTTGATGTTGCAAGATCTGGTTCTCACTTCATCAACTGTCACGGTAGAATGTATCTGTGTTGATGTAGCTTCCGTCATCAATTCTTCAACCCTAACCTTCAACTCGGTTGGTAACTCGCTGCTTAGGGTTATATGAGAGAAGACATCCATCTCGTCTTGTTCCACTGCATTGTCATTGAGTGGAATAGGGTTTCGGCTAAGAGCATCGGCATGGCGATTGGTTCGTCCAGAACGATATTTCACCTTGAAGTTGAACTGGGCTAGCTGGGCCACCCATCGCATTTCAGTTGCTCCCAATTTGGCAGTGTCTAGGTAGGCGAGGGGGTTATTGTCAGTTAGCACGGTGAAAGTGTTTCCCAGGAGGTAATCCCGAAACTTCTCAGTGACCGCCCATTTCAATCCCAACATTTCTAACTTCATGGCACTGTAATTGGCATCATTGCGTTCTGCTGGACGGAGGGAGCGGCTGGCATATGCTACAACTACTGTCCTGTTGTTCTGTTTCTGCGACAGAATAGCACCAAGCCCCTTAAAACTGGCATCAGTCTCAATGATGAAGGGAGATTTGAAGTCCGGGTATCCTAACAGGGGACTAGACGTCAGGCATCGTTTCATTTCTTTGAAGGCCGCGGTACACTCATCTGTCCACTTATCCCGGAAAGGCCGGCTATCATGGGTCTTTGGTTGCTTCTTTTTCTTCTTGGTCATTTGCTTTTTGGTGGGTCCTAGGAGGGCATGCAATGGCCTTGCGATAGAGGCAAATCCCTGTATGAAGCGACGATAATAGCTTGCCAGCCCAAGAAATGACCTCAGCTGAGTTTCAGTGTCCGGGATTTTCCACGACTGAACAGCAGCTATCTTGTCAGGATCAGTGCTAATTCCAGCCTCAGAAACGATATGGCCCAAGTACTTGACTTCTCTCTTCATCAGGTGACATTTTTCAGGCTTTATCTTCAGTCCAAATTCATGCAGGCGATGCAAGACCATATCGAGTCTCTCCAAAGTTTCTTCAAAAGTGCTGCCAAACACAAGAACATCATCCAGGTAGACTATTACACTCTGCAAGTTTACATCTCCCAAACACGCTTGCATTAACCTGGAGAAGGTTGCTGGGGCATTGCACAAACCCATAGGCATTCTGGTGTATTCAAATAAACCCCAAGGACCAGCTCGAAATGCCGTTTTGGGTATGTCTGTCTCTTCAATAGCACACTGCCAGAACCCATGTGCCAGATCTACAGTGGCAAAGTACTTGGCTCCCTTCAAAGCTTCCAATGCTTCATCTACTCTTGGAAGTGGGTGAGCGTCCTTGATGGTCTTGGCATTCAACAGTCGGAAGTCACCACAAACTCTGATCTTTCCGTTCGGCTTCTTTACCAAAACCATGGCAGCAGCGTAAGGGGAAATACTGGGACGAATTACTCCGATGGAACACTGCGTTTCTAAGAAATGCTTAACTTCTTCCCATTGGCTAGGTGGAACTCGTCTGTAAGGCAGCTTGATTGGAATGTCGTCCACCGTCTTAATCGAATGTCTGATTTTGTCACAGTACCCCATGTCATGATCTCCCCTACTGAACACTTCATCATGCTGAGTAATGAGTGACTGTAACCGGTTCCTCTCTTCTGCACTTATGTCCCCTATGTCCAGTCTGGAGAAGATTTCTGTAGAGTCCTCTGGCTTTACATGGTCCGGAATACGACCTGGCTGTACTATGACTTCTTCAGCCGAGACTGTTTCAATTATGTGCTTCGGAAAACTCTGAACGACTTGAGGAAAGCTAACTCCAGCTATCAGGGTGCGAGGGTACAAATATTTGTCTTCTTTAGAAAAGTTAGTAACTCTGACTGGGATCTGTCCATTCATTGAACGCACTACTGCAGGCAGCACCCTTATTCCGCTTGGAACAGGGCCTCCTTCCAGTTCTTCAACTAGCATGGTCTCCCCATGCCCTCGGGCAGAGGCTGCAATCGTTCGCGTACTCTCTTTGGGAATAAGTATAGGCTGCTTTCCCAATATTCGTGTATGTCCCTGAAAATGGCTCTCTGTTGCGGTTGTAGCTGCCATATTTACCTCTGTATAGTATGACAGGGTTGATAAAAGGTTCTGTAAGTGACTTGGCTTGACTGGACTTGATTGGACGGAGTCTCGCAAAACATCTATTATATTGCTTCCTATGACACCCGGATGCTTCTCTTTCCTACGGCGAGTTTCTTTGTCCTCTGAATCCCTAACCACCAGTAATCCCATGTCAGGCAGGCAGTGTTCACCTATCGTGACGTTTAGCTCCACATACCCACAATATGGAATAGAAAGTCCGTTAGCTGCAGTCAACCTTAGGAATGGAACATCTTGCCACTGACTGCCATAATTCTTACGGAAGAAACTCTCCGTGATGGTGGAAACCTGTGAACCTGAATCCATCAAACAAGATATGGCTACACCTTGCACCAGCACCTCACTATAAGTGCATTTCCCTATTGCCTTCTTTAGGATTCTTTCTGGACTGAAAATTGGTGTCTGGCCCACTACTTCTTGGTTAGTAGCGGGCTCTATTCGTTTAAATGGCGTTGCAGTTGGGGGCAGTTCCTTTTGAAATGGTCGGTTGCTCCACACACAAAACAACCTGGAGACCAGCGCTGGTGGCTCTGTGGTCCTGGGCGACCTTGGTTGTCTAGTAGCCTGTTTAATGTGCGGTTCTGCTCTTCCTGCTGGGTTAAGAGGGTTGTCACCAGCTGACCTTGTTTGTGCAATGCTTCTAAGATTAATGTGAGATTAATGTTATCAGCGCTCGCCCCCTGTTCGTGGACATCTGCCCTCTGAGCTCTGCTATCGGTCTTCCTCCCGCTGGTGCCCTGTCTTTCCCATCGCACTGCCCAGTCACGAAGGGATACAAACGTCTCAGGGACTTCACGAGATCGGCGATGAAGTTCCCGCCGCAGATCTACATCCGCAACCCCTTCAATGAATTGCGATATGAGGGTCTCCTGCTTATCGGTCTTCCCTAACCCCTTCCACGTTTGCAACAACCGAATGAGTTCGTGAGAATATTCTATTAAAGATTCCCCTCCTTTCTGGACACGGCTGAAGAATTTTCGCTTTTGGGACGCCTGACTCCCCACATCTCCAAAAACACCCCTCAGGACTTGGAATGCGTCCTCTGCAGTCTCAATATCTTCCCGGCTGACGAGCTCCATTCGGGCTGCCCCATTGGTATATTTGATCACTGTTTGCAGCTTCTCCCTGGGTGTTTGGTGGGCCCGGTCTGCCAACAAACTTTGGACGTCTGATATCCATTCATCAATCCCATCGTCCCCCCCAAATCTCCTTATCTGACGATCTGCGGACACATACAATACTGGTGGCACCTTCTCATTGTGGCACGCTTGACTTGCTCCCTGTAATTTCAGTTCCTGCAGCTCCTCCTGTAGTTTTCGAAGTTCTTCCTCTAGTGAGTCCTTACTAGGTCTTGCAGTGCTGTCCTCAATACTTCCTCCACTCTTTGCCATGATTTGGTTATTGACTAGAAAAAAAAAAAATATACAGAACTGAATACAAACAGTAAAATATATTCACAAACTACACCACTACTTCAAAATGATCTAGAGTCCTAAATGTTCATTTCTGAAAGTTATATCATCCGGATCGTATGGGCGCCAGAAATCCCTGAAGATGCCTTCCCCATCAGTGCTTCACCTGTAGTGTAGTATGTGCGTGCTTCACTTGTAGTGTAGTACATGCGTGCTTCACCTGTAGTGTAGTATGTGCGTGCTTCAACTGTAGTGTAGTACGTGCGTGCTTCACCTGTAGTCCAGTCTCCTCTGTCACCAGTCTCATCTGTCACCAGTAATACGCGAAGACATCCTCAAGAGGGGGTTCTAATGCAAAATCAGGTTATCCACTCTCAAAACCACAATCCTGCCGATTACGCCATTTTGTAACAGGCACATATGACACACGACGAAGTCATTTAGAGTTTTATGTGGTGTTTATTTTGAGGATGGATCAACCCTTAATGAGACAAAAAGAAACAGGCAAATAGATTAGCTTTTGTTTCTTTCACATATTAAACATCAGCAAAACTATATGATCATTCATAGAAATAGATACATCAATAATAACTATTATGATCATTCATAGGAATAGATACATCAATAATAACTATTGCCCTACTTGGCATTCTCCCCGCACCATAGAAATACTATACATTTTGGATACTTTTCCATATATGGTTTATAGTTACATTGTAACATCCAAAAGCAATAAGCAAGTTATAACAATCAAATGCTCAAATAGGCATAAGTAATCATGAATACAGAAATATAAATTGACTTTTTGTATAGTTCTCTTTACAATAACAATGACTCACCCCTCTTGAGCTCTCAAGGAGAGACTCCTAACGAGGCACCGAGACTAGAATTAGACCAACTACATGTAGATAGTGCACCATCTCCAACTAACTGCCATCTCCAACCAAATGATGAAGTAAGACCTCATAGATGCTGCAGAAATACTATTAAGTATGAAGTTCTACTCAGAGTTAGCTTCTCTGTCAAATCCAACCTCCTAAGTCCTGAGTGGATACATGGTCTATGCTCATCCCTCTCAACCTGTGATGTGGCAAAATATCCTTTTTCTCATTACCCTATACCCTCTCTGACCCAAGGTCAAAGTGCACTTCCCCTATGATGTGGCAAAAAATCTATTCTTCTCTCCAAATCACCCCATACCCTCTCTGACCTAAGGTCAAAGTGAACTTCCCCCTATTAGGGACACCATTCTTCTCTCCAAATCACCCCATACCCTCTCCTAGGGACCACCTCAGAAGTACACTTAAAGGGATCTCCTTATTCAGAGACATGGATCCTTCATTCAGGGACCTCCTCAACAAATGGAATTAAGAAACATTTCGACCTGTCACATCAATACCAATCCCTTGTCTACGAGTTTGTTGATGAACTGCTGGAAATGGCATAGGCAAAGAATTCGTATGGTCTTCAAAATGTTCGCGATTGCGTGCTCGACATCATTGATGCATGTTCCACTTATATGTTTCATGACTGTATTCGGAAGATCTAGAGCCGATTGGTGAATTTTCTCAGCATACAGTAAATATCTGCAGGGACCGATGTGCTTCACATATGTAGTGTTTTGAGGTATTGTAGCTATAGGCCTACGTCTATCAGTTGATGGTTGATTTAGCGGTGGTAGTTCGATCTTTCGTCAAAGATAATTTCCAGCTCTCACAGTTTATTTTCTATTTGTGTTTAGATACCAACATTTTCATTTCAGCAGTGAGAGCGCATCTCAGGAAATGTTGGTATTAATATTGTTTCGACGCCTCCACTAGAGACTAATTCTTTGACCAATAATTGTGGTCATAGCCATTTGTGAAGTATTTATTGTTTCTGGCATCGTAGAGGTCTATAATTAGAATAGTAAAACTTATCTAAGTATACGTCACAACTCACAATGTAGTACACAGTACGTCAACAAAAGATCGAGCTTCCAGAGTACGACAACAATGACAGAGAATGAAAAGGTAATTGTCCCCGGCGGCTTAATCACCGCACTTGGTACTTGGTTACGTATAATCCCTTTGGTCATGCTGGAAACTAATCCCAATCACAGATCAGTGAATAGATGACTTGTACAGCGAACATACCATATGGGTTGGTCAAGAAGAGTATAACACGACGATTGTATATACATCTAGATAGGACCACATTTGGAAACGACAAATGTGTGAACATTATTATATCCGAGACAGAAAGTGAGCAAAGATGACAATCCAGAAGAATGGCGGCAATCTCTCGTATCAGGATGTTCTATGAGTAATACCTTCTTCAAACACTTTTCTCAGCTTTTCAAGGTGATACTCTCTAGAGAGGATAAGAGTCCGAACGCAGTGCAACTTAAATGCTACACTTTCAGGATAAGGACATCCAGGACATGAACCTTCAGATCAAGGAATCTTCGGAATAACGACATTTTCGAGCATAAAAACGATTATTCGATCGGGAAAAAATGACTGCCCTCACGGAATCTAATGACTTCAGGAAATCATCGTAGATTGAATTTGCCGCTCGCATTATAGTGAAGTTCATATTTGGTTCCTAGTGTATACAATAATTGGATCATATTACACTTTGGCGTTGATACCAGCACAACTCTTTTTGGACATTATGAAGTGCACCCGCTTAAGGTTCTAGGACGTGATTTGGAAGTATTATTATCAAAGCCGTAGGAATTATACGACAGTCACACCGTCGACACCAACACCAGTTTGACAACAAAAGTACAATTACTATTAGTATTAATGGCCGATCTCAAACTTTATTGATAGTCGCTTTGGAGTATCTTTGGAGTCCCCTCGGTAGTACGTGACTGGGTGGTTAGACCTGACTTTTAAGAAAGCACGTGTATGCTTGTAAATAAGCAATCAAGGGACTGACGGATTTATGTCCTCTCCGAGGGACTTGATAATGAGGATTAATATATTACCAGAGGACGCTAGTGCATCGCTTTGGTTTCGAACCAGAGACACCCCGGCCTTATAACACTGATCGAGCCATCGTGCTTATTAGCAGGAATCATTGACTAAATGTCAAAATAGCAATATGGGAAATATTCATCTTTGAGCTGACGAATGTCTGTTGTGATTTCTGCCATATTGACAGAGATTTTATTATTTAAACGGATGTGGTTGATTAAGAATGTGTTGGCAACATGTATTTCTGATGCTAATCGGCATGATTTAGCGATAATGATGTGATATGCGCTCTCCATGAAAGGAATATTGCTACTACTACAGCTACGTACTCTTGTCATGCAGACATTGTCCGGAGGATATGATTATTGTATTTCTTGCATTGTTCATGGTACGTAGTATCGCACTTTCTCTCTCATTTATGGTTTATGAGTGTATTTCAAGGTAATTCTTGGTACAATTAATGCTTATATCGTCAGGAAATCGCTACATTCTGAACCGGATTGAGATGTTTCCCGTTTGCAGTTGGTTTTAGAGCACATTTTTCTTTGCTGTGATGTTTTGTCCTTCAATAAACACGATGTCATCATACGAAAGACGTGAAACAAGATCATATCGACACTGATATATATCATTTCAAAAATATATATATATTGAGTTCACCCTTCGCTTAGTGGGTAAATAAGATCACATGCAAATGACATAAGATTAAAATATACTCAACACCCGATGGTGGTGGATGTGTAAGTGCATTTTCAACATTTTCCAGAATGCCTTGATTTTCGACAACGCCTTCAGTTGCAAACCTAACGGACTTGACGAATTCAAAACTTAAATGAGCAATGTTCTGCATAACTAGGTATTTTCCGTTGTAATTACATCCCGTACATTTTTAAAGGAAATTATTCACGAGTAAAACATCAGGCTAATCGAGGACCAGATATGTTTAGAGAGGAGGACGCGCTGTTAATAATTGTGCCAAATGTTATGATTCTCATCGTCGGTATCATAGCTAACACACTGGCTCTTATCGTCATCCGTAGGACGTACCACACGACTGGTCATTCCCTTAGGCTGTCCGTCCCGTCGTTGCTCGTTCAGGCACTGGTCATCGTGGATCTATTCAGCACGGTCGTACTCCTTGTCGAACCAGGAACATTTAGTGGACTGTACTCGGGCACGGCGCTCAAGTGCAATGTGGATTACACAACTCGTTTAAGCGTGGCCTATGCGTCAGGGTTCATCAACGCGGTCATGTGTTTGGAAAGATGCCTCGCCTTTCGCGCACCATTTTTTTACCACGATCATGCGACTGTCTTCAAAGCGAAAGTTATAGTGGCTATTGTGATCGGTCTCTCCATATTTCTCAGTGTTCTTCCCTTACTTGGAGTCGGGGATTACGCGGCGGACACGAAGACGACGTGGGATAACGCGACAGTTGTTGTCTGCACGCCTCCCGGTGAACTAGGATCCCGGAGCGACCTCGGGAATAAGATTTTCATGGGAATTTACATTTCAGTCGGCGCATGCATGTTGTTAACCATCTACATTTGCAACACGCTAGTCATTTTGACGCTCCGAGACCTTGGAAAGAAGACGGCAGGAATAAAACAGTTAGCGCGTTATATTCATGCAGGATCCTCGACATCGAGTCCCGCATCGAGTAGGCCACCTTATTCGACAACAGACTTGGAGACTCAGATGACAGTGGTGAATCCCAAGGAAGATGGGCCCAATCAAAACCTCGATGATAGTTCCCTTGTTTACACTAAAGACAAGGACCTCTTGACCAAAGTGGACCCCGAAAAGTCGAAAGCTAGAATTGGCAGGGAGATTCGTCTAGCCTATACGGTCTGTGTTATTTCAGTGGTCTTCACGATTTCGTGGCTACCCTTTTATGTAAGTGAAAAAAGTGGGCACTTTTACGGTAGGGATGGTGAGGGGGGGGGGGGTCAGCAATTCGTCAGTCTATTGTATTGCACCCAATAACTACTGTACTATTCTCCTTCGGCACTGTCTCAGTTTTAAACAAGTTACTACAACAAAAAGCTCCTCAATTCTGTTGTGTCGTTTCTCTTTCGCTTTCCAAGTTGCCAGATGGTGCCGCTTATTTAACCTTCGGCCTTTTTATGATGATTTCATATGTCTATTTGTTTCTGTCTTTCTGTATTACCCTCTCCCTCACCCTCTGTTCGGGACATCGTTTCCATTCTTTATTTCTCTCTCTCTCTCTCTCTCTCTCTCTCTCTCTCCCTCTTTACACTGTCCAGAGAATAGATCCACTTTTTAGGAGCCATACTTATCAGCGATCACTTCGTTTGACGGGGAAACCCACGCTCAAAATAGAATAGAATCCATTTGCAAGATAGTAAAATCCCCCTGTAAAGAGTAATCCAACCCTTTCTTCAGAGTGTATTCAACTATATTTAAGAGGATCAACTCCAGAGGAAGTGATCCCTATTATTACTGCTACCAAATTATATTTCTCTCCTCATGTACAGTATGTCATTAGATAGCATTACATTAATTTTTACATCTTTCTCACTTTATGTACATTATGCAAAAAGTGTGTAATCATGTTGTATGCATGTCGTCTTTACGAATGTTCATAAATTTCCAAGGTTCTTCCACATGGCCATGATTCCGGAGGTCTTGTATTTCGAAAATGTTCTTAAATTTCGGAAATGAATTGGGTTCCTAATTCCGAAAATTAAATCGGGTTCCTTATTCCAACGGTTTATAATTCCGAGAATGAGATGGAAACCTGTATTATTTTTCTGAATTTCAAGCCTTCATAATAACGAAACCTATTTCACTTTCAGAATTATGAACCTTCGGAATAACAAAGCAAATGTTCGGAATGATGAGACCTATTTTCATTTTCGGATTTGTGAACACCCTTCTATATGGGAAATTTGTGTTTCAAAAATACGAGGCTTCGGAATGATGAAGCGTCGGTAAAACGAACCTTCGGTACAGTGAGTACCTCCCAATCATTCTTATGCCACTGATGTATCGTTTCAGATCCAACGTCTTCTCAAAGCTTTCGACGTCGAGGAGCCCGACTGGTATCTTCCCCTGGTCGTCGTCCTCCTCGTCAGCAACCATGTCGTTGACCCGTTCGTCTTCGTGTTCATGAAGCAGCAGAGTCGAGACGCACTCAAGGACCTCTGCATGAAGTGCGTGTGCTGCCGTAAATGTCGTGCGCTACCCGCAACATCAGAGCCTTCAAATATAAGTGGAAATGGTAGGTCCATATTCGTTATTCAACTCAATTCAATTCGCAACAAGAATTCATAGTTATAATACTTAAGGAGAAGACAGGGCGGCTGCAGGATCCTGTATAAGGGGGTCCAATCCCCAAGTGTAGGATGACAAGCGAAAAGAAAAGGGAAACTGAAGAAAAAAAATTGATGTTTCCATTAACAAAGTAAAAGATACATTCTGTATGCAAGGACGTCCAAATGTCCAATCCATCCGAATGATACCTGACAAGGGAACAAACGAAAGAAATGAAGCGAGTAAGGAAAGAAAAATATAAAGAAAGAAGGAAAGAAGAAAAAACATAATATGTACCGGTAATGAGGTTTATTTTATTTTACGTCGTGACCATACCCCTTCCGCCCTTTTATCCCTTGCAAAATCATGCTCATAACGTCATTCAACAAGGATATCCTACAAATATAACTTGGGGGCTTTCCAATTCTTATTGCTCTTATAAACCATCAATATATCGCATGCGTAAGCATTATAAGTGTTTATAAGAAAGTGTGATCATTTTTTCGGCGTACTTCTGGTTTTCACAGATCTTTTGGAAAGATACCAAAGGGGGGTTTTATGAAAAGATCGGTAAATAAACAAAAGCAAAAGAAATTTGTTAAGAAAAGGAAATTATTGATTACTTCCTGCTTACATTACTTAATTTTACTTTCATGGTCGTTTCAGTATTTCCTTCTCAAGTTTCTTTTGCTTATGTTTATTTACTATCTCTTTTAAAAGTTACCATTTGCTTGATTTCAATCCTTCCTTTTTTAAAGTTTATTTTCAGTCTATACCTTTTCCATTCTTTCCCATTCTCTCTTCATTTCTCAACTTGTCCTCTTCTTTCTTCACAATCATCATCTTCACTTCCTTCTTCCTCTTTTTCGTCTGCCTCTTTTTTCTTCTTTTCTTCTTTTTCTTTTTCATCAACATCACCACCATCATCATCATCATCATCATCATCATCATCACATAGTCATCATCATCTCCTTTTTATTCTCACCCTTCTTCTTCTCCTTCTCCTTTTACTTCTCCTCCTCCGCCTTTTTCTTCTCCTCGTCCCCCTCCATTCTCCTCCTTCGTCTTCTTCTCCTTGCTGTCTCTTCTGCTTTAGCCTGGCTAAACGATTTAAACTCTTTCCTTCTGAAATAATTACTCTTGAATACAATCCTGCATTTCCGATTTATTCTTCTTAGATTTTTTTTTTTTTAAAGGGATATCCTGTGCATTTAGCAAGGAAGTTCAAATCAATTGCAGACGGTGCAAATTTGTATTGCTTGCCCTACGTACTAGTAGATGGCTAGATATATCATGTCATACTTTTTTGAGTGCATTTGCCACGAGTAGTGTACCTACAGATTTCAAATGTATTAGATTTTGGAGTAAGCACCACGAACGCAGGAGCCATGCAAGCTCAAACCAAAGAGATACCAGCTATCTCTTTGCTCAAACGGATACCGGCGCTTACCAGCAATCGTATTTTCTATACATCATAATTATAATACAGGTGATGGGAACATATTCATATCTGGGTCTCCTATCTTGCCCAAACAGACTAAATGGTGATAGCCCATCATACCCCAACTGTGGGCCCCAATCTTGCCTCCAAAGTGGCCAGGCCCGGTCCAATCGTGTGCCATTTAATAATTGTATACAGTGGTGTACAATGTGATATGTTTCACGTTTACATCACTTTAGAGTCGACTTCAGATTTGCTTATCATTAGTATGGTGAATATCAGCTACTAAATCCATTTTTTTATTTTCCCCATCTACAGGGAGACGAATTCGTGGTGCATCGAGACAAGATAGTGGAGTCGTTGTGGTCACCGACCCCATCCCTAACCCCGCCCAAATCCTCGCCCAAAGCCCCGCCCAAAGCCCCGCCCCTAACCCCCATCATGACCACGCCCATGACACTTCAGATAATCCATCGGCATCATGACGTCCCTCACCTCCCCGTAGGTCCATCTCCAGTACCATTGCTGATATACATCAAATGATTTCGAAATAAAACTTTCGGACATAGACATCGCATGATCTCTTCCTCGTCGAGGAGAACAAGTTACAACGACGACGGTGAAATTTGACATCATATTGTTTTCACAAACACTGAACAATATCACTCAGTGGATGATGTCGGAGAACCGGACGTCACCGACATCGGTCATCGGTGAATGGCTTCATGGATGGCATCGACAGCATCTTGTTATCCTTGAGATCGAAATATAGCTGAATAGCTGCTTCGCCGACTTCGAAGTGTCTTTGCAGGCTGCGACAATGCGGTGCCGTCGAAGGATTGTTTCTGGAATGTAGACTTAATATCTTTAAAGCGTTATCATGGTAATACATTTCCTTGAGCTATTCAAAGTCTTACAAATATTGCATTAATTTAATGTGCAGAACAAAATTACAATGCTGAAATTCAATTCATTCATTCACGTTTTGTCATATACACTGCATATAAAATAAGACATGACATTAATTTGTCTCCCATCGGTGCCTCTATACATTACAAACATACATGTAAGTCCATCGTGGGCCATGATCTTGCTTGTTTAATTGTTAACCGCCCCCTCCCCCTTTTTTAAGTATTTATTTATACTGTTTTATATTCATGGATGTAAACGTCACAAATGCAATTTTGTAATAATAACATTTTTACTGATAGGATTTACGTTTTTTAAGTTTGGGATGCTGTAATTCATTTAAGGGCAATCAAGCTGGATTCATGTGACATTTTAAAGGATGTGTTATATATGTCCGCTGTTATTTTTAGTGTATGATTCGATTTAATCAATTTTAAGCTGTCTTATGCTAAAGTGTAAATTATGGTTATATTTCATGCGATACATATAGATTTGTTTTGTTGAATTTAGCACAAAATATGTATACACACGTGCAATTCAGCCACTCGCTGCGATACGTGTTTGAATAAAACCTTTATTGATTTGATGTATATAGGCATAACCCATGTAAACATGAGTTTTTATGCCGAGAGCCAGAAGGTTTTTAAGTACATGCTGAACAAGAACAATTTTTTATCAGGGGTCCATTTCTCCGAACCGAAATAACTTGAAACTTCATTATTTACAATATATGATGCTTTATATGAATCAAATTATAATCATTGTTATCATTATTAAAGGGATAGTTGAGTTCTGTTGCAGAGGGCGCTACACAAAATAATTTTTGTGTGAGATCATGGAAAACTGAGTGTCAAATTTGAGGGAGCATAATATTTAAATGACAAATCATCTCTGTTTGATCCAAATCGGTTCAGAGACGGCTGAAATATAACGATTTCTTATACTTGTGTACCACCACAAATATTAAATATTTTGAAAAATTTGAAAAAACCGTTGACAAAAAAAGAAATAACGCCTTTTACGTCGTATATCAGCCAATGCCGAAGTTGGCTTTTTTTGTTGGCATTTTCGTGTTGCTTATATTACCCACAATTAGCCGGCTCATGTATTGTTATTTTTAATTAAATAATAAATTAACGGTCACCGTGTTTTTTTTTTTAAGTGGATCTGAATTGGTATGATCGTATTGCCTAAATTTCACACATTTTGGGCTCTAAAATATTACCCTCATAGCAATTTTAGGTTCTAAAAGGGTACTATAGATGTCATAGATAAGAATAAGAGCAATAACCATGTACTTTGAAGGCATTTACGGTCTGAAAACAAAACTCAACTATCCCTTTAAGTCCAAACTGTAATTTTTTCGAAGGCTACTTCGTCTAAAGGTCCGGAATTCCGAAAATGAAATAGTATTTATAATCCAGGAGATTCGTTAATCTGACAAATGGAATAGGGTTCTATTGCGCTTTACGAACCTGTGGCAATTATATTAAAAACACGCAGTCATCAACATTACTCCATGTTATATTAATTTTAGAACTCCTATAGATTATGCAATGAAAGTATTCTAATTTGCTAACGCACATGACTGTAATCATAATCATTATCTTTAAAGAGGCTGACTTTATCATTCACTCTGTACGCTTGTTTGATATTTAAAGATATTACTGAATTTATCTGGCTTTAAACAAATCAACTGTAATGATATGTGCAATAGCATTTTTAAATTGCAGTAAGATTTTCCTGTTCCAAGATTAATATTTTTCGTTTCTGCATGAATCTACACAACGAAATAAAAAATGTCATATTTATTGAACATTTCACTTTTATAAGCTGTTTTCGTGTAGAAAGGAAAACAAAGAATTACGATTTGGCTCGAAAATCACTTTGCAAATTCCATTTTAAATGAGGTTTAAATAATTATTCGTAGTTGCATAAAAAGTAGTGACAATATTCTTTTTGATGCATATAATGAAAACTAGTGTAATTGAACAAGATACGACTCAAACCGAGTTCTTTGTGGAGCAGTATACAATGTAGTAAACAATTCAACCTCCACAATACCCCCCCCCCCCCCCCTTATCATGAAGTGATCGAATAACAAAATATTACGAAACAAAAACTTTTTTAAAAATCTTGAATATTCTTCGTGATAAAACATTATATTGTATGGCTTTGAGTATATATTGGTGTTGTGCTCATTGAAGAAAATGTTAAGCTTGTAAAACTTGCAGTTGTCGCGTTGATGGTGACTAAATGTACATGTCATGCGAATCGTATTTAATATAACATACAGTATGTGCATATATTGATAAATGCTTTTGATACAAACTATTTCCATCGATTCGAGAGTATATTTATAGAGATAGGCAGGGCCCCGTCTTTTAAAGACTTGTGATTGGTTCTGATTAATCGCAACTTGAAATCAATCGCAACTCCTATCTCTGAAGTACACGGTTGCGATAGATTCGAATCAATCGCAACCCTTTTTAATGCAGGACCCTGGTTGTATTGGTAAGCTAGATAGGTGGTGAAAGGTATTCTTTGAAGAAGAATAAAATCATCTGGGTTGTATGGTTGACGGGAAGATGGAGTTCATGTAATAATAAGTGAAAGAGATAACTGCATGGGGAATCTGAACAAAAACGAGAGAGAGGGGAAGAGAAAAAGTGAAAGAGAGAGGTGGTGAGAAAAAGACATAGCGGAGAGAGAAGAAAAAGGGGAGGGAATGCGAGAGAGAGAGAGAGAGAGAGAGAGATTGAGAGAGAGAGAGAGAGAGAGAGAGAGATTGAGAGAGCGGGAGAGAGAGAGAGAGAGGGGGGGGGGGGGAGGGAGGGAGCTGCAGAGAGAAGATGATCCTGATGTAGATCCCTTATGAGTACCTAAGTGCTAACGTCATACTCGCTCATGAACCGGTCGATCGGTTCTCGGGGATCGCGCCGTCACTAAGAATCGCGCCATCACTCGGCTTAACGCTTATAGTCGGCGAATACAAAATTTCAATAAAAGGGTCCAGAACTAGACTAGGCTGCAGTCTGAGCATGAGCAGATAAAGGTCATTGCAGAACAAATTTTGAAATTCACGGAGACGAAATACTGGATACCTGCTCATCAAAGTTATGTAATCATTATTCATTCATGCACAATCAGTGCACTCCATGATCAGGGGCGTCGCTATACCTTTTTCAGTGGGGGGGGGGGGGGGTGTAGAGGCCAACGATTACCGACAAAACTAGCCACCACTTACCGACAAAATGAAATGTCCAATATCTACAAATTCAACCCTATAAACCTTTCCACTTCCACGCGAATAAAGAAAACCGCAGTAGATTCACATTGTTTAAACCTATTCTAAAGATGAAAGACAATTAATGAACAACTCCAAGGCCCTAGTCTGCAAGCACAGACCCTTATATGACACTTTATCAACAAATCATCGTGCCTTGAGAGAAGTCTAGCCCAGCTACCTACTGGTTGTGTGTCAGGAGCAGCTACAGTACATGGCCTATGGTAGTCTTATAGTGTAGACTCACTTTTACGACTGACCAGGGTTTGTGCTTGCAGACTACCAAGGCCCCATGTGTCCTTGATAGATGGCATAATCTCAGTGTGTGCACATCACAGACGAAGTTCATTCGACCCGATTACAACTGCCCGATATTTATACATCGATAACAAGTTTCTAGTACTGCATGTTTAATATTAAACAGCACTATTAAATGTTAGAATCGACTTGGACGTCTCTTCTCTTAATGCGCTTAAAAATACAGTACAGTTTAATTCCTTTCAACAACAAAATAATTACTATTAATATGATATTATTTCCACAGAGTTTCACGTAATTCCTGAACGTAAACATAAAAATAAAAAGAATACAAATATTTTAATAATTAACAAATCTAACTACAAGAATGATAAAAAGTCACAGTTCGTAGGGAAAAAATCTTGTCGGCCGACCGACAATATACATCTCACCGACTTCAAACTACTGCATGGATATAGTATACGAAGATCGAGCAAGAATACCGACACAGCTGACCCGACACAGCAACATATTTCCCCGTGTCTTTCTTGCTCCCTCGACGAGACGAGTCCACCCAACAACCCCCCTCTCTCTTTACTCCAACTCCTCCTCTCTCAGGCTCTTACCTCCAGGCGCGCCGGAAGCAGTTTGGGATTGGGGGGGGCAAACATTCCAGGGGGCTCACCTTCCAGGGGCAGTGACGTAATGAGCAAAAACGTTTGGAAGGGGGGGGGGCAGAAGAAAAATCTGCATCACCACCACTCTTACACGTTACATGCAGGCCCCGCGGAACGTTTTTCAAAGTGGAGTATTAACGATCAGGTAGAGCGTAAATTGGCGTGGGCTCCAGGGCCTCGGCAGGGGGTCAAGAGGCTGAGCCCCCGGAAGCTCAGGGTTTTTAGGCATTAAATTACGGTCAGATAAGCATATTTAGATACCTAATTTGTGACACTGGCAGGTCACTAATTGGCGGAGGGCCCCCGTAAGCTCAGGGGTTTTAGTTTTTTAATTAAGGTTAGATGAGCATCCAGGGGCCCTCTTTAAGACCATTGATGTGGTCTAGGGGGCAGAGCCCCCGGAAGCTCAGAGGTTTTAATATTTAACTACGGTCAGATGATCATCCAGGGGCCCCCTTAGGGCCCTTGGTGGGGTCCAGGGGGCATAGCCCCCGGAAGCTCAGGGGTTTTAGGCAGGCGCGCCTGAAGCAGTTTGGGATTGGGGGGAGGGGGCAAACATTCCAGGGGGCTCATATTCCAGGGGCAGTGACGTAATGAGAAAAAAAGTTCAGAAGGGGGGGGGCAGACGTATAATCTGCAACACCACCAGTCTTACATGTTACATGCAGTTTTTCAAAGTGGAGTATTATCGATCAAGTAGAGCCCCTGGAAGCTCAAGGGGTTTTAGGTATTTAATTACGGTCAGATGAGCATCCAGGGGCCGTCAGTAGTATAGGTGTACGTATAGCGTCATACTAATCCCTATTGTTTACAAACAATAGAAATATGAATTATGATATAATCCTATTGTTTACAAACAAAGGAATATGAATTATGGAAATATGGATCAATAAATATGAAAATATGAAATATGAAATATGAAATATGAAATATGAAATATGAAATATGAAATATGGATTAAAATATGAAATATGAAATATGAAATATGAAATATGGATTAAAATATGAAATATGGATTAAAATATGAAGTATGAATTATGGATTAACGGATAATAAATTATGAAATGGATTAAAAGCAAAAACAATAGAATATGAAGGAAAGAGGATTAAAGAAATGAAAGACAAAGGAGGGATTACCTCGCTATGGAATAGCAACGATGGATTATAAATGTATGGATGATATAGGAAGGGATTATAACGCGAGGGATTAATGACGAAGGGATTATACACGTATGAAAGAGTTATGAAAAGATAATCCTTAAAAACAATAGGGGGATTATAAACAATGACGTAGTTCTTGACGAAAAACAAATGACGTCATGGGTACCACGGTGCAAATGACGTCATGGTGTTGCACAACGACCCAATGACGTCATCCATACGACACGCCTCGACAAGACCATGAACCCTATTGGCCAAGTACGAAACAAGAAATTTCATGTATAATCCTTAAACAAAAGAAAAGTAAAGAAATTGTAAACGTAAGAAAAACGTTCTTTACGAAACAAGTAGGGACAAGAGCGTAAAAGTTCTAAATATAGAAAATTACATAATCATTAAAGGAGGCCGAAGCTATAAAGGTGGGAATCGAACACGCTTGCCGTATCAACATCCCGACCTTCCATCAACGATGTACAGCTATTACAATTCATCACGCTCGACGTCGATGTCACCGACGAGGGACAACTCTCGTGAAAACGAGTTAAACATGGACTTGCATGCGTACACAGACCCTGTACCATCGACCGCCTCGCGTGAAATAGAGAAGGATGAGGGTTATGAAGAGAAAGCTGTGCATGGACAACCCAAACCAGAGTATGAGATCGCCGTGGCTAGCAAACCCCCCGCCATCGAGGCTACTTCCAGTGGCAGGGATATTTGCAAGTTTAATATAGGCGGTGATAGTAAACGACCAAAATATGCAACAGTGAGGAGTTTTCAGGGGAAGGTGTACGTTGACATTCGGGAGTTTTATGGTTCAGGAGGCCTTTTTTTTCCGACAAAGAAAGGGATTACACTGCCAGCGAGTAGCTTTAAATCTCTTCTAACGGTGACGAAGAAAATCAACGCAGGCATCTATCGAGGGGAACAGCTCGTTAAAAAACGACAGTAATCATCTCTGTGTAACATGTTACAATTAGCAATTACTCTTTGAAAGAAACCGAGGAGAACAGCTTGTTAAACATTTTAGCGATCGTCTCGCTGTTTCAAATGGCAATTACTCTTTGAAAGAAACCGAGGAGAACAATTTGTTAAACGTTTCAGCGATCGTCTCGCTGTTTCAAATGGCAATTACTCTTTGAAAGACTTTTTAAAGAAGTTTTATTGTTATACCACAAACGGTCTAATCCAAGCATGTTTAACAAGAAAACACAACGTACCATCCTGCTATAGCCTAGACGGTCTGATTAAAGAATATACAGCGAGAACAAAAAAACAAAAAAACAATACAACGTTGATTGGATTGCATGGTTAAGCGGGTAGCACCTATACACAGGGTGCCTGGGCGTATCAAAGGGGAGAGGGTGAACTCCTCCATGTTAAACTGTCGGTGTCTACACCGGTGGATATTGAAAGGCTACTATCCCATCTATAAATATGAGATAGTTTAAGTGACATTTTTACATTACGCTACAGCCGCAAACCGAGACTATTCTTCAAAGCATCATGTCTAACCAGGATGTGTATATCGAGCACACCGAGTACACCGAGTACATACCAGAACGTCTATATAGAACTCGCGAAATGGGACTTGGACTAGGGGCAAAATTGTATCGACGTGGTACTGCCCGTCCCGAAGAGCTAATCGTTCTTTCGGAAGACAGTCGCGGAATGAAAGCGTTTGCTCTTATAGTAAAAAGTGGGTCAGTGTTCGCCCATTTTAGAACATTTAACCGCGTAGGGGGTGAGATTGTATTAGATGGTTCTTCGTTAGTTCTAATGGATGACGAGTTTGAACATTTCCTGGTACATATGGAAGAAATCAACGACGCAGTAATCGGTGCTGCAAATGCCCCTGACAACGACAAAATCTACAACGTCCTATTATCCAGCGGTGTTAGGACATTCTTGACAAAATACAAGAAAACATCCCTCCATGCACACGTGTGTAAAATCGATGGACAGGTGTATATGCACCTTCGAAAGTTTCTACTTCCTAACAATGAACGAGATAGTATACAGCTGTCTGCAAATGGTATGGTGATGGACGTGGCAACGTGGGAGACATTTTATTCTCGCAGGGATTTGTTTTTTGGGCCTTTTCGAGTGGATAGTTTTTAACATACGTAGGAACCCTGTCGACGATGTCACGCGTGATCGAGCCTATTTCGACATAGTCTTGTTACAGAAAGGATTGATAGAGGGACCCCTTGCAACGGGCAAACGCTACACAAATCTCTTTTGCCGCGCGATATTTATAAACAAATGTGTCAGGGAGGTGAGAGAGAACGCCGCAGACTCCGACGAGATGGTATGTGTCAAGGTGGTGAAAGAGAACGCACGCCGAGATGGTGAAAGAGAACGCCGCAGACTTCGACGAGACGGTTTAATGAAGCCAAAGAATGCCGCAGACCTTGACGGGACGGTTTAATGAAACAAGTCATTAAACTTTACAGACGTAAACAAAACGTTTTAAAAAACTTCAATAAGATCGTTCATGTGTGGACCTGTTTGGACTTCTTTTGTCTTCCACGACATGATATACCGTAACCCCTCTCCACGGATCATCATTTCACGGCGGGATCTTAAGGTGTCTGTATTAATTATCGGCCAAGTGTCATTAATTTTATTGTTAGGGTGTTCTATCAGTTCTATTATTTTTTAACCGGTATGTCTTCCCACGAATCTAACTCTCAACGTTCATTGAATTTTAAGGAGAAATTGAGAAAGTTGGTTGTATCCTTCTTTCCTCTTTCATCTTCTCAATTACAATCCACGGTTGAAAAAGCCGCAGAAAGTGTACGGGATGGGGTTCGCCGTGCATCTTCATCCACCATCCGAGCTCATCATGGTACTACAAACGGGGTAAGTGAACGTGATGCTTTTAACAATTTTTTACCAAGAGATGGGGGTTCTTCCAATAATAGTGACCATGTCCTCGATACACCCGCTAACGCTGGACAATCAGCGCCTGGCTCTGGCGCGTCTGAAATTGCAACGCCTCCAATTACACCTCGCGAAATCCCAGCAACATCCCATCACGATGGCCCAGGAGCGCGCTATAGCTCCAAAAATGTCCCTCCACCCCACGTTAATTTTAACTTCTCTTCCGATGAAGAGGATTACCCAAATCCTCCGCCCACTAATGTACAAAAGGGGTTAAAAAAACAAATTGGGGGGAAACGCATACACTCTGACACTTCAACCGGTGGGAAGAAAAAAAGAAAAACAAAAAACACAACGGACCCTTCCATCGTTATATACCCCGAGGAGGGTGAAAAAGAAGAAGAAGAAGAAGAAGAGGAAGTTTTCTCAGATATTCCCGATCTTTTACCATCCTCTCCAAAATGGGTGTTTGCTGACCAGAGGATGTCAAAACGTTTTGGGGTTAGGGAGGTATGGTATGACTTTAAAAGTGATTCAAAACCCTTTGCCACGATCGAAGACATGCTTGAATACATTCGCTCGTCTCTCGAGGAACTTAGGACTTTGATTCTGGCACATACATCGGAGCGAGACTATGTCAGACTCGTTCTGGTGTCTGATCAATTAAACGTCCCCATCGCTTTTCCCTGGGCCACCGTGAGGGATTTCGATATAGACGCAATTTTGGATCGAATCGAAGAGGTACTCAATAGCAATCAGGATTTTTTTATCAATCCCGGATTCACGATTCGATTCCATCATGTTGTAAACCCTGCGGGGGGTCGTGCGCGCAAATATGATGGCATATCCGCAACTCTTGCTGCTCTGAAAAAAAAATCCATCGTCACAGTTCCCGAGGGTGATGATGGTATGTGTTTTGCGAAAGCCATCCTCATTGCGAAATATCAAAAACTGAAACATCAAAAGTACCGAAATTGGTCTAGGAACGATCGCGCTTCACCGGCTGCCTTTTTATCCGAGGCGCGTGCATTGCACAGATTGGCGGGTGTACCAGAAGGCGAGGTCGACAGTAGTCAATACAATGCCTTTCAAGCTGTTCTTTCACCAGCTTATAGATTGATGGTTTACAGGGGTCGCCGTAAAGAGGCTCTCATCTATGCGGGTCCTCCGACGGGTGAACCCCTCTTTTTATATTTGACGGGCAATCACTACGATGTGATAGTGAACCACGAAGCATTTCTATGTGCCAGGTTTGTGTGTACCGAGTGTCACGAGACGTATCGCGATCCGAGATATCACAGCTGTTGTCGAATGTGTTTAGATTGTCAATCGACGAATTGTGATCGCGATACGTTCCGTGAGACCGTTAACACAAGCCTTGTATGTGACAAATGCAACGTGACCTTTCTTACGGAAGGTTGCTTTAAAATGCATAGCGTTCACATTTTTGATGGTAAAACCGCTTGCCAGCGGACCTTCAAATGTCAAAGTTGTGAGAAAATTTTCGACACCGACTTGATAGGCATAGAAAGGTCGGCTCATAAATGTTCAAATATGAAATGCAATACATGTAAAATGACCGTAGATGGCCGCTATCATAAATGTTATATGAAGGTACCCCCGCAGAGTCCTTTTTTCCAACATGAAAATGCAAAGCCTTCCACGCGTCGCGCCAAAAAGAGAAAAACAGGAAAAAGCAAGGAGGATTTCCCTACAAAGTATATTTTTTTCGATTTCGAATGCACGCAGGAAACGGGTTTACATGTTCCAAATTATGTTCATGCCACTTGGGAGTGTGTACATTGCATGGACGGTAAGCAAGACGAAAACCACAATTGCGAACGGTGTGGGCCTCCGGAGGGAAGGTCCGTCACATTCTCGGGCGATTCCACCCTCGTTGACTTTTCAAAATGGCTGTTTTCTGTTGAAAACCATCAATCGGTAGCCATAGCGCACAATGCCAAGGCGTATGATTCCTACTTTTTACTGAATCATCTGGTAGAACAAGGAGTCCAACCGCATGTCATACTGAATGGTGCGAAAATCATAAGCCTCCAAACAAAAGACCCTAAAATCGAAGTCAAAGACTCCTTGAACTTCTTTCAGATGGCCCTCTCAAAACTGCCCAAAACCTTCGGCCTGGATGAAATGAAGAAAGGGCACTTTCCCCATCTTTTCAACACCGCTGCAAATGCAAATTACGTAGGACCTTTGCCAGACAAAAAGTTCTACGGTGTTGGAAGTATGGGGAAAAGTGCCTTGGTTGAATTTCATGCATGGTACGACGCGCTGTTCAAAGAAAACTATGTTTTCGATTTCAAGAAAGAAATGCTTGACTATTGTCAAAGTGACGTTCACATCTTACATCAAAGTTGTAAGGTTTTCCGCGCCAATTTCAAATACATCAGTATGACAGAGACAAACGAAGGTGGAATCGACCCTTTCTTACGTTGCTTAACCCTCCCCAGTGCTTGCAACCTTTTGTTTCGTACTAATAATCTAAAACCCAAAACAATAGCGCTTATCCCTCAGGACGGTTACGCCCACGCAAAGAACCAATCTCTTATAGCGGGAGAGTGGTTACACCACGAGGCAATGCTAAGTGGTATTGACATCAAACACCACTTCAACGGGGGGGGGAAAGGAAAGTGCATGGTCGTTATGTAGACGGGTATGGGGAGGGGGAGGATGGAAAGAAATACATCTGGGAATTTCTAGGCTGTTTCTACCATGGGTGTACCACTTGCTTTCCCAAACCGGGGTTCAAAAACAAAAAGCTAGGCAAAACAGCGGGACAATTATACAATGAGACGATGCATAGAATCAAGCTCTTGAGAGATGCTGGTTACACCGTGTGTTACACGTGGGAGTGTGAATGGAAAGAAATACGGAAATATCCGGATGTCAACCCCCACATTGCACACCTCCAAGACGTCTTTCGGGAGCCACTCAATCCCAGGGATTCTTTTTATGGTGGGAGGACGGGTGGATGTTCACTTTTCTACCAGGCAAAACCAGGTGAAAAGATCAAATATTACGACTTTACAAGTCTCTACCCTTTCATAAATAAATCTGCCAAATACCCCGTCGGTCACCCCACCATCATGCACTCGAATTTCCCTCCCTTAGAAAGCATCTTTGGCCTCGTCAAATGTACCATTCTACCGCCAAAGAAATTGTTTCACCCTGTCTTGCCTTTCCGTTCGGGGGGTAAGTTGACTTTCACTCTATGTAGAACATGCACTACATCTTTAAACCAAGGCCCTTGTACCCATACCGACAGCGAGCGCGCATTAAAGGGGACGTGGGTGTCGGAGGAGTTGAAAAAAGCAATGGAAATGGGGTATTCTAACTTGCAGTTAGAAGAAGTATGGCACTTTCCAGCTTCTGCACAATACAATCGTCAGGAGCGCGAAGGTGGGCTATTTGCCGCTTACATCGATAAATTTATGCAAATAAAGCAAGAATCCTCGGGTTACCCCGCTCATGTCGTCACAGCGGAAGACAAAGAGCGATACATCGCGAATTACCTCGAACACGAGGGTATCGCTCTGGATCCGGCAAAAATCGAAAAAAATCCCGGCTTGCGTGCTATTGCGAAATCGATTATCAATGTACTTTGGGGAAAGTTTGCCGAAAGAAGCAATTTGAGAAAGACCGTTTTTGTTAGAACAAGCGCGGCATTATTGGACATGTTGAATGACAAATCTATTGTCGTCCAGGATATTATTGTTTTGAATGAACATTTGATCGAGGTACACCATACCATGGCAAAAGGTTTCGTCGATCATAATGTGAATACGAACATTATCTTAGCCTCTTTCACAACCGCTTTAGCGCGACTTAAGTTGTACACTGTACTTGAACAATTAGACGATAGGGTTTTATACTACGATACCGATAGCGTCGTTTTCAAGACAGACCCTCTTGTTCAACACCTTGATCCTACCACTGGCGATTATGTAGGGGACCTCACTGATGAGATCGACGAAACGGGTGAGGAGTTTATAGAAACATGGTTGTGCGCGGGGCCAAAAAATTACAGCTATCGTACGAACAAGGGGAATACGGTCTGTAAAGTGAGAGGCTTTACCTTGAATGCTGCCAATTCACTGGTCATCAACCACGACACCATGAAGGAACTCATTCAGGGAGTTCCGGGCACAACCAAAACCATCCACGAATCCAGAATATTAAGGGACAGTAAAAACAAAACAATCTACACAAAACAGACTAAAAAAGACTACAGGGTTGTTTTTACCAAGAGGGTCTGTCTGGACGGTGGTCGTACACTACCTTACGGGCACGCCGATATTCCTCGTACATGTATATAAATTGCAGGCGTGAGTAATTACTATCATTTGTAAAAAGAACCCCGGAAAAGACGGTACATTTTGTATTCTCTATCGCAACAATTAAGCGTTATTTAAAAGAAGCGAGATGGATCGTGATCGTATGGGAATGTTACAAGTATTGTTTACCAAAGCAATGAGGGGTGATAATACCACTCGCAATGTCTACGTGTTGGCATTGTTCCTATTCCTCTTTTTCCTAACCTTTTATGTTGAACTGTTAATCGTGGACAACAATCCTATGAACGAAACAGATTCTAATTTCTATTTAAACGACTCGTATTTTAACGAGAACGTTAGTTCTTTTCCAATTGGATGACCGGTAGGACCTCCGGGCATACTGTATATTTTGTACGATATCTTCTTTTATATATTTTACTTTGACCTCTGCTTTGAATATGTTATTTTTGATTCTTTCTTCTTATTGAATGGGGTAGTTGTATATTATAATTGTACCCACATCTCTTGGTAAAAGTTCGTTAAAAGCATCACGTTCACTTTTTACGTTTGTTGATAAACCGATGTGTCTTAACCTTTATCTTTTTCCCCTATCTGTGTATCTGACAGCATCTTCATACAGCGATAAACATTCAATTATAAAACCAGAATCGTCCGACATGGACACGCTGTTAAAACATAGTTTTTCATGCATGGTAGTTGGACCGAGTTTTTCGGGTAAAACACAATTTGTGAAACGGCTCCTTGAAAATGCCTCCAAAATGATCAACCCGCCCCCGCAAAAAATAGTGTGGTTTTACAGCGAGTACCAACCGTGTTATACAAACATGCGCCGGTCCATTCCAAACATTGAATTTTATGAAAATCTACCTTCTGATTTTAACGATTTTACATCGGCTGAAAGGCCAACCTTATTTGTTATAGACGATTTGATGGATGTTGCCGCCGGCGATAAAAGGGTGTCCGCTTTGTTTACAAAAGGCTGTCACCATAGGAACGTTAGTGTCATTTATATAACTCAAAATCTATTTCACCGTGGTAAGGAGTCGAGGACCATTTCCCTTAATACACAATATTATTGCCTTTTTAAAAATTGCAGGGATAAATTACAAATAACGTGTCTTGGTAAACAAATGTATCCCAGGCGTATTAAATTTTTCCAAGAAGCTTATAACGATGCTACTAAAGATAAATGGGGTTATTTGTTTGTGGATCTCAAACCCGACACACCCGAGGACTTTCGCCTTCGTACGAACATTTTTCCCGGAGAGACTCAATTCGCATACGTTTCAAAACTATAAAATATCAACGAGCTGGCTAGAGGGTTTAGTTGAACAACGATGTCTCGACGTGTACGGACACATGCCGTGCTTCTAAAGACGTTGGCCCATTGTTCAGCCAAACATCGACGCCAGCTCCTCAAGACTGCGGACAGAGGTCTCATCGATGCCATCTGCGAATGTGTCGTCAACGTGCTTCGCGGAAACATCAAACTCTCACCCGTTCACAAACGTTCACTGGCCAAACACAAACGCCATCTCCGTAAACTAGCGGACCGCAAGACACCGTTAAAGGAAAGAAAACGTATCATCACCCAGCGAGGAGGTTTCTTCATTCCTCTTCTTTCCAGACTGGTGGGCCCCGTCTTGGGTGTACTTTCAAACCTTGTCGCCGGTGGTAAATAGAGCTGAATACGGATGGAAAACACACGAAAAATGGTGTTGGTACCTCAAGAAACTTTACGAAATTTACAAACTACACAACCCACGGTGAAAGAGAAACAAATCAACGCGTTGGACGAGCAGATTAGAACGGTTCTTGAACGAGACGATCTCGATCTTCACGGAAAAGCACAACTGTATACCCAATACCTCCGCCAATATCTCCATGCCACGGATTCTCTGAAACAACCGCTCTCCATCGAACTTAAAAACGCCCCTTATTCACCATCCACTCCTGCATCGGACACACCGCCCATTTTGAAAGAAGAGAATACGGTAGAACGTGACATCCTACAACATGTACCGAAACTGTATGTGAAAAGAGCTACGCAACTCTTAGACAAAATGAAACAACACGGTGATATTGGATGGACAGGTAGCGGGGAACTTCTTCTCCGGGGTCAACGCATGATGGGCACGAATATGTGTGACTTGGTCTATGATTTATTCAGAGAACGGCGGGGGTATACACCGAGTGGCAGTGAACATTTTATCCGTGGTTTGGCAAACATGAACCTGCCCGAAACGATCGTGAGCAATCCTCAAAGAAGAAGCGAACTCCAACGGTTGAAACGTATGCGGATAGAGTCTACCAGTTCTACAGCGAGTCCGGGTGTGTCACTTACACCACAATCTAAACCCCTTAGTATCAAATCCAAAAGAAAGAAAAAAGGCCGCGAAACTAGTCCTCGTTCCCCCGAGTGGTTCCCATTTTAAATTCATAGAGTTACCGTAAGGCTGTAATACAGACACCGCCCGCCGTGATACTATTTGAATGTATTGGATTTTATTTGTTTGTATATGTTTTTTCTTCTTTTTTTTTTTTTTTTTTTCTTTTCTTTTCAGTAACCATAGTTTTGTACGTTATGCCACGTTACATTTTAAAGAGTGAAATGTCAATTGTATTTTTGTTATTTTCACATGTTGTTTTTTTATCGACGAGATGAACAAACCGAAGAAATGAACGGATCGAAATCAGGCTTAAATCTTTTCAAGAAGGATATATTCATTACCCGTTTGTTTAAATCTTAGCTTTACGAAGGTATTTTTTAAAAAATTATTTTAATTTGTTATTGTTATGTACCTATATTTCAGTAGGAGGTTTAGTGGGTTTATATATTCGCTATCGTCATCATGTTTACCTCGTTTCAAAACTGTTATTTTTTAACGTAGTAGGTGTTCGAAAAACTCTGTATATATTTTTTCTTTTAGTATGTAGTTTGTATTTTAACGAGAGTGTTGTTACGTTCATAGTTTACGGTGTGGGGTTTCTTTGGTTTTTATATTCAATGTAGTCATCACGTTTACTACGATTCAAAATGTCTATTGTATTATTTTTATTTTTTTCATAGTCAATTCACTTTTTTCAACTATTTTTCATATCGACGAGATGAACAAATCGAAGATATGAACAAATCTAAACCAGGCTTGAATCTTTTTCAAGAAAGAAATCTTCATTTACCATTTCACTTATATCTTCAACTTATGAAGGTTTTTTGTAAATTGTTATGTTTATAGATAATGGTGCGGGTTTTTTTTGGCTTTTATATTCAATGTCGTCATCACGTTTACCTGGTTTCAAAAGTTGTATTTTATTTTAGCATAACATGTTCTAAAAAACTCTGTATATAATTTTACTTGTAGTATGTAGCGTGTATTTTAACGAGAGTGTCATTCAATCATCATCCCCTTTCCTCTCATTCTTTCTCTCTCTCTCTCTCTCTCTCTCTCTCTCTCTCTGTCTCTCTTTCCGTTTACATAGACACCGTGTAAATAAATCCACCAGTTTGTACACTTGTTTCATGGTTGAACAATATTTTATTCGTCATATATTCATGCATTAAACATCATTGAATCATTGAATTTTGTATACATCTTTTCATTACAACGGTGTACATCATAATAGTATATAACTTAGAAATGATTGAAGCGTGAATAAAAGAAAATAGTAAAATAAGAGGAGAGAAAGAGAGCTTGTACGAGGACTTAAGAGTGAAAGAAGAACGGTATAAAGAATGGTTGTGGGATGTAAAAAGGATAACGGGTAGCGAGGGATACTGCATGAAAAGAGGATGTAAGATGAGGGTAAAGAGAGAGAGAGGGAAGGAGATGTAAATAACAGAAAGATGTACGAGTGAAGGAGGTGTGAGATAGAGATACGCGTGATATGAGAAAAGAGGGAGAGAAGAGGCATACAAACACCCCTACGAATAGCCTTCCCTTTTATCACAATGATAACTAAATTCACGTCAATCGAATCTATAAAATTTAGATGGATAAACTTTTTGCAACTTGTCTGAGAACGAATGATATATCGTGCACTGGAAATGAGGAACCGTAACGGCGATTAAACCAGTTATTTATCTTGCTATCGTTTGTATTAAAATCATTACCAAAGGCACTAACTATACGGGTCAATTTATAATCCTGACACCGTTTGAGGTTATAAAATATACAATATTGTCCACACACGGTAGAAAGCGTTCCCTGCACTCTCTTGTTATTATAAATCCACGACACGCTATTTCTTTGAAGAAACGTGGTAAATCTTTTACTGTAAAACGAGGGTTCATTTCCATAAGAGTCAAAGAATTCCCCTTTACCCCCTTCAAAATAAAAAGCTACCCAATGAGATCCGGGTTGGTTGCTAGGGTCCACGTTCACGACGAAGCATTGCTTGTCCAAACCAATATCACGTGGTAGAGCGTCCGATGGATAGGTTCCTCCGTAATAGCTTCTTATAAAAGGATGTTGTTTTAAAACGTAGTCGATCTGGGAGGTATCCATGGTGGTTAAAAGTTAATACCTCGCCCCTTATCCCTGGTAGTCGTAGACAACGTTCCTACTTCTATCGATTTGCATCAGTCCCTGTGATTCGGAATAGACGAGGCAATTTACGGTGTTCGGGAGGGGGTTGTCAAACTGCAGCTCTAAACGTAGGTTTCCCTGTTTGACGAGATTAAGATGACAGCCATCAGACAGATCGGGTGTAAGGTCAAATGCAAAGAGTGTGTACCCTCGTGCATACTCCTCTCTATTTATATCGATGCCCTTGTCCTGAAAAAGACGGTTGGAACCCATGAACAAAGAGTTGTACGCGTGAATGAAGTCCTGGCCATTACCTTCTCGGAAATTGGGGCGTAGGGGTTTCATAGGGACGCTTTCACCGTCCACGGTCACACCGACGTAATTCAACAGTAAATTTTTAAAGTTGTATGGATTCTTCCCGTACGTTCCATTGTAGGCGTCATTATCCACAAATCCTAAGACGATACGGTTAGGGAGATGTCCTAGGAAGAGATTGTCTTTATTAAAAGACATGTTTCCAGCGGGAATCGTAAAGGACCGCACATCTACTTTGTTAAGGGGGTATTTGGCATTCGCTTTCTCCAACATCTTAGCATGGTTTAACATGACGGACGGGTTCGTTTTAACCCTCCTAACATAGAGGGCAGCAGATAAAATCTTGACTTTGTAATTTCCTTCGGCATTTGAGGAAAGTAGACAGAAGGCATCTTTGCTACGGTTCAGTTTGAGTTTTAGATCCACCCCCGGAAGAAGCAGTCTTTCTTGAAAGAAAAGATCGCCGTATATAGGTCCTAGCATGGAAAGTACTTTACTGTCGACGATAAATTCGTGTCTTTTTTTCAATCCCTGGTTGACATTTTCTCCGGTTAAGAGAGGGTTTAGAAGGTCCATTTTCCCCGCTGCATCTTTATAATAGAGTTGTTGCGTGAGTTGAGAATCTTTTGTTTCCTTCCCATAATGCAATATGCTTTCAAACATTGCCCGATAGGGATAAGTATTTGAAGGTTGTGACACGAGTTTCTCGTTCAACATGACATCGACTTGACTGAAAAGCGACGGGAGAAAGAGGTTGACGGGTCCAACGGGAGCCTCTTGTGCAAGGTTTGTATCGTCGGGGTTCGTGACTTTCACCGTCACCGCTAACATGGTTTGCGATAGATCGACGTATTCCTCAGCCGTGCCGGCTACATTGAACTCAATAGGGGCTGAATCCGTGATATTGCTCACGGGATGGTATTCCACCCAGGGTCCTTTTAAGATACTCATCTGTGTAAAGGGAAGGGTAAACAGATCCAATTCAGATTTACAACACACGTCGCTTTTACCGTGTAGGAGAGACATGATGGTATACTAGGAGTAATTTCGGAATACAGTTAGTCGAAGATATCTGATGAGCGAGCTCTTTTACCACGGGATGACGGGGTGCGAATGATGCGTTTACGTTTTTGGCCTTTCCTTTTAACCTTTCTCACCACCAATAGACTCGCTCCTCCCCCTTGATTGCGTGCCGATGTCATCTTGTTTTTAATCCCCTTGACAGTTTTGGTGGCCAGACGTTTACCCGCTTTTTTTACGTTTCTTTTTGCCGCAGATTTTATCGATTGTCCTGCGCTCACGTCCTTGGCGATATTAAACCCCGTTTCCATCGCCTCCTTCCCCAGAGCCATAGCACCTTTTTTTAAGAGCGGTGCAGCAGATCGAAAAAGTCCTCTCACCAAACTCCCTAGACCGTGACCGCGTTGAATAGGTGCTCCGCGGAAAACGGGTAATGTCCCACCCCTCTGATTCCTGATAACGGGTGAATACCCATTCGTCAGCCTAAAAAGGTTACTCGGGTTTCGGTAATTGTATTTCATGGCTTATGAAGGTTGAATTTCTTATAAACCAGGGGAGCGTTCACGGAAATGTAGCTTCACGATCAACTTTCCACGTTCAAATGGAACCACTTCTCCAGATTCGGTGGTTAATATAATATCGATAGTTTCAAAGTTATACAGTTTCAGCGGCACGTAATGAGGGGTGTTGTATGTGTTGACGCTATTGTACTGGTCTTTTCTAGCTTTGGTTGCTATTGTACGTAATAAAGGCACGGATACTTCCCCTACATTCTGATACTGTACAATATCTGAATACATATAAAAAGTATGGAATTCCATGTGAGGATCCACGGGCATAGGGCTCTCCGTAGATTCTAACAGATGACATTCCCTGTCAAATCCAAGCATCCTGGCCAAGTTGCACGGTATCAGCAGCCCCGTGTCAGCTCTTAGTTGAACGTAAACCTTTCTCGATGATTTTTTGTAAAACAGTCCAACTCTTTGACGCCATTCTGGGTCCAACGATGCGTTGATCATAAATATCAACTCTTCCCCCGTGTAATAGTATCCCGTCGTTAGAGTAACATTTCGTACCAACGGTACACCATCTTCAGTGTTTTTATTAAATACGGTTATGGTATTGTTGCTTTCTCGTACATTATACCATGTACATTGAAATTGAATGTCAACCAACGCGACCTCGTAATCGCCGTTCAGAGAGAGGGGAGTATGCAGTTTTGTCGTAAACTTACACGTCTTGTTATTAGGGTAATATTGCATACTACTATTGCTAGGCAGTGTCATGTAGAAATGAGACCCCATGGTATATCAACCGCTTCAGACTTTTCCGGATAGCAAAATGAGGTCGTTTTCAAAGGTGTACCGTCATTTAACGGTTTTCAACCCTGTCTACCCAGCTGTCAAATTCTTTGCCATAACCCTTCCACCTTACAAGGTATTGTTTCTTTCCCTTATAAATACGATTACGTAATACTTTCTCGATAGTGTAAGACGTGTCCACCGTCTTCACAACACGTTGAAGTTCTTTCTCGTAAAATGTACCGCGTAATTGTTCACCGTTATAATCCTTTATCTTGTATACGGGTAATTTTCTTTTCACCCGTGCAGTCACCGTGAATACTTCTTCCGACCAATTTGTTTCGTATCCCTTTTCAAAACGCATTTTTGATTTACTGATGCGAACCCGATCCCCCGTAACAAATTTAAACCTTGTAGTTTTTTTCGACTTTCCCTTTTTTCCCTCCCCATACAGTGCTTCCATCGCCCTCTTTTGATTTTCAATGGTAACCTCTTGAGGTTTCATACGGATGCTGGAATGGACGGTACCGTTATACCCTTGTATTATCCTCGTCAAAACATCTATGTATTTGTACGTATTGTTAAACGTAAAATAGCGCCAGACCTTCGACATGACCGTGCGGTTGAATCTCTCAGCCACCGCACATTTCACAGTGTTCTCCGTGTTGAAAAATTGAATGTCTCTGTCTTTGAGAAATGTTTGAAATTTTCTATTCATAAATTCACTCCCTTTATCCGTATGCAACATGATAGGACGGCGCCCTTCATCGAGGATCTGCTTAAAAGCCCCAATAACATCGTTTGACGTCTTCGTCTTGAGAGGAATGGCCCATGCAAATTTAGACAACACGTCGATGCATGTCAGTATATATCTGTAGCCACGGTTGAATTTGCCCAAATTCTGTACGTCGATCAAATCAGACTCCCATATCTCATCCATACCACGCACTCGTACTCTATTGGTTTTGAACTTTTTTCTCACGGGGGCATGCAATGTATATGCATCTTGTTTCTCTAACCATGATTTCACACGATGTAATCTCACATTGGGAAAACCGTTTTGTTTCGCAGCCTGCCATAGTTTTTGTACACTTCCAAAACTTGCACGGTGTTCAGGGCTGGAATAAATATCTCTCAAAACTCTCTCCAATCCTTTCATGTTCTCTCGATCTTCACGCTGTATAAGCTATTGTACACAATGAATGTTCCCTTCACGGAAACGACGTTATATAACTCTCTCTCTCTCTCTCTCTCTCTCTCTCTCTCTCTCTCTCAAACATCTATACACAAACACACGTACACATAAACACCGCCATCTATGTTGAAACAACGCATAAATACAACAACGAGACGAGCTATTTCGATTCCAACTTTTATTACATTCATTTTATATTCAGAATGCTTAAAAAAAAAAAAAAAATTAAACAAAAACACATACATTTAATGAAAAATTCTATTTACATCCATGTTCAACAAGAATACAAGCCGGTTCAACGCCGTGGGTGAAAACAGCCATGGAAGAAGTCCAATCAGCGATCTTGGTCTCCCAACTCGCCAGGGAATATTGTATTCCGCCATCGCCTTTACAAAGTATGAGAAAAGTTCTTCCTTCTTCCCCGTCGAAACGACCGCCATTTTGTAGACGCTGTCAAAGTAACACAATAATACCACAGCTCGGGTCCATAGATGAGGATGATCTTTTTCTTCCAAGCCTTCTGAAAGTAGAGTGTCTATGAATAGTTTAAGATTGTCGTCCTCTGTAAGACGGATGATAGAGACGCGTTGAAAGTCATCGTGGTGTATTATCCTCTGACATAGGCTGGTCAATGTCGTGACCCCTCTCGCTGTAATCTCTGGACATAGCTCCCGTACAATCTTAGCTATTAAAGTTAGACACATGGCATCGGTGGGAAGCCCCTGTCCACGTCCATTGCACGGTAAACAATCTGTACCGCTGCTTCGATCCCCTCCAGATGACGCGCAATGTTTCTGCGTCTCGCCTCCAATTCCGCCTCCGTCTCCCCTTTGAGGATGAATTGTAGATGTGCCATGTAGAGTCTGCAGTCTACCTGATTGGGTTTCAACCATAGCACCCTGGCAACGTGAGGGTAAAATCGTTCCACCTTCTGAGGGTCGAGGTAATTGACTGTGTGATGAACCAGGCAATGAGGGTCGGCTGGTGGTAGAAGGCTGGATATATTGTCTGGCTGGTTCTTGATACACCATTGGGTTTCCACTATCATGAGGTATTCTGTCAACATCAGAAGTTCCACTTTCTCTACGGTCGTCTCCATTTCTCTGCACCATTCGTTTGGAGATTCGGGCATCTTTAAACGTGGGTTTGTTTTCTACGGAGGAGTTTGATAATGAATATAGACAACGTCTTGCCCTTCACCTTTATACCAACCAGAATCTATTTTTAACGTATTCACGTCATCCGTGAACGGGTTCGTCTTTGTTCCTCTTTCCTTTTGTTCATTACTTTTCTCTTGTTTAAGGATTATACATGACATTTCTTGTTTCGTACTTGGCCAACTTCATGGTCTTGTCGAGGCGTGTCGTATGGATGACGTCATTGGGTCGTTGTGCAACACCATGACGTCATTTGCACCGTGGTACCCATGACGTCATTTGTTTTTCGTCAAGAACTACGTCATTGTTTATAATCCCCCTATTGTTTTTAAGGATTATCTTTTCATAACTCTTTCATACGTGTATAATCCCTTCGTCATTAATCCCTCGCGTTATAATCCCTTCCTATATCATCCATACATTTATAATCCATCGTTGCTATTCCATAGCGAGGTAATCCCTCCTTTGTCTTTCATTTCTTTAATCCTCTTTCCTTCATATTCTATTGTTTTTGCTTTTAATCCATTTCATAATTTATTATCCGTTAATCCATAATTCATACTTCATATTTTAATCCATATTTCATATTTTAATCCATATTTCATATTTCATATTTCATATTTCATATTTCATATTTCATATTTCATATTTCATATTTCATATTTTCATATTTATTGATCCATATTTCCATAATTCATATTCCTTTGTTTGTAAACAATAGGATTATATCATAATTCATATTTCTATTGTTTGTAAACAATAGGGATTAGTATGACGCTATACGTACACCTATACTACTGCCGTCTTAGGGCCCTTGGTGTGGTCAAGGGGGCAGAGCCGCCGGAAGCTCAGGGGTTTTAGGTATTTAATTACGGTCAGATAAGCATCCAATGGCCCGCCTTAGGGCCCTTGGTGGGGTCCAGGGGGCAGAGCCCCCGGAAGCTCAGGGTTTTTAGGTATTTCATTACGGTCAGATGAGCATCCAGGGACCCGCCTTGGAGCCCTTGTTGGCCGTTCAGGGGGCAGAGCCCCTTGAAGCTCGGGGGTTTTAGGTATTTAATTACGGTCAGATGAGCATCCAGGGGCCCGCCTTAGGTCCCTTAGTGGGGTGTGGTGGCGGAGCCCCCGTATGCTAATTACGGTAAGATGAGCATTTTTTGTAAATTACGGTAAGATGAGCATTTTTTGTATACTTTATATTTTGTGACATTGGCAGGTCACTTTTTTTTTTTTCTCTTTAACATACTTTTTCAAAAAGGAGGGGGGGGGGCTCGAGCCCAGCCACTTTGCAGACCATGACATAAAGGCTTCTAAATAAGCGTATTTCGCCTGACTGTAATTTAGGAATTTCTTATTTTCCAACAAACGCATAAAAAGGTATGATTTACAAAAAAAATGGAGAAAAAATGCCGGAAAATCATGTCACAACATCAACATTTGTAAATCACTTGTTTCGAATAAGAAATAAATCACCCCCCCCCCCCCCTCCCCATCAGTACGCCATTGTTCAGGGGCTCATGTCTTCTCACCCCTTTAACAAAAAAACGGACACGCTTTCCCATTCTCGCACAATATGTCCACGATATGCGCGTATCGCTATTATAGAGACCTCCATTGATAAATACCGTATAGGTGGCATGCGCAATGTTTATGAAATTTAATTCCTGTGAACTTTCCTTTTTCTTTGAATGGAATTCTAAATGTGATTTAATTCAGGTTTTTATTATTGTTACGTTCTTTTGGACTAAAAATACAAACCATGTTTACTCCTTTACTGTTTTTTTTTTTTTTTTTGGAGGGGGGGGGGCGTTTTGGGGGGGCAAAAATGCGTTTTGCCCCCCCACTTTTTTGACTGGGGGGGCAACTGCCCCCCTGCCCCCTCCCCCCCCCCCCCCACTTCCGGCGCCTATGCTTACCTCCCCTCTCTCTCCTCTCTTTCATCCCCCGTTTCTTTTGTTTCCCTTTTTTCTTTTTCTTTTTCTTTTCCTTTACTTTCTTTTCTTTCTTTTCCTTTCTTTCCTCTCCTCCCTCTTTTTCTTTTTTCTCTTTCTTTCTTCTCTTTTCTTTCCTTTCTTTTTCTTTCTTTCCTTGCTTTTCCTTTCTTTATTTTCTTTTCCTTTTCTTTTTTTCTTTTCTTTCCCTTTCCCTCTCTTTTCCCCCCTCCCCTTTTCTCTTTTTTCCCGACGGCAGCGCAATTTTACCGACAATATACTGACAGGTGGGGGGGGGGGTGTCGCATCCCCCCACACCCCCCCCCCCCCCCTTTGGAGATGCCCCTGGCTGGACTACCGGTACCCTGTTGCAAGAGTAGGCATGCATGCATGGACTCGTGACATACTGGTGGGCCTATAACGTGTGCGATTGGATGTGGGTGTGTGAATGCGTGTGTGTGTGTGTGTATGTGTGTCTCTGTCTCTGTCTCTCTCTCTCTATCTCCTTTTCTCTCTCCATTTCTCTCTGTGTTTCTCTTTCTCCTCCTCTCTGCATCTCTATCTTTCTCTCATCCTCCTTCTCTCTCTTTCGTTCTATCTCTCTCTTTATATATTATATCACTTTGTATCATTTTAGAGGGATGAATCGAGAAAAAAAAATGTCCTCTGTTTTAGGAGCGTGTGACAACTCCCTCTCGTGAGTGTTGTTCGTGTTTTTGTTTTTCTTGGTTCTATGGATGTGATTTGGTACATGACTTTGTGCGAGAATGGGTGAAACCGACTTTTGAGTCTGTTTCAAGAGAAGGGGGGGGGGGTGGGGTAATATGAGAGCGTTTTAGAATTGACTGACATGGTCGGAATAACAGGGGTCCAATATAAAGGACATTGCAGGTGCCCTTTATTGCAAAGACGCTCCCATTGATGAGCCCTTCTAATGTGTTTAATTGCAAAACATGACATTATGGCTGAGGGGCCGTAAATAAAAATGAAAGATTTTATTTGGCATTACAGTGCACTACATAGCGGAACCGCTTTTAATTGACGCTCGTTTGCTCTATTATTTGCCTTTTTTAAGGATAGTCAGCACATTTCGTTTGTTTGTTTGTTTGTTTTATTTATTCACCGTGTAAAATAACTGTTTACAGGTAATAAAATACAGTGGGTTACATTGATATATAATACATAGTAGGAACAATTATGCATAAACAAAAATATTTGAAGCGCAACGTCACTAAGGACCAAAACCACTGTTAATCATCGTCTTTCTTTCCCAAAATAAATAACCACTGATATAGCCCTATAGTTGTATACAAATCTGAACTGAAAAAAAAAAGATCAAAAATCTAATGTTGAATTTGAGGTGATGCACAGTTTCTCTGAACACAAACAAATTCAAATACGAAATTTCTGTTGAAAGGATTTTATTGACCAGAATCGAAAGTCATAAAACAATTTTGCACATAGTACTTCCATTTACTTTAACAAAACAAAAAATCATAAACGACGAAAATCAATTATAAAAAAAAGCCATTCACCCTGGTAAAAGTTCATCTACCACAAACATGACAAAGCACTAACATATTTATTTCAAAATTCAATTAAAAAGATCCACCCGAAGGAGCAATGCAAAGCAGAACAAAACAGTAATATAGGAGCAAGCAAATATAGGGCTTACAGATAATAAAACAAACAAAAAGCCGACAAGAAAACAGGAAAGTTATTATCTTTCCATTTTCCACCATTGATCCCTGCTATGTTCGTTTTTTCTACTTTTCTTTACTAACCTAGATGTCAATGTAACTCATTTAATGAATTGCCAATGCGATATACTGATATTGCCATGCCTCGTTCAGTCGAATACCTAGTAAGATGGAGAAAACTGATTTGTTTGGCAACATGACTCTTTCGACAATTTCCGCGTCATTCCACTTTGTCAGTTCCAGCCATGACCCTACAGAAAATCTCGGACAAATCGGTGTTCTGAATCCCACCCCCCCCCCCCCATTGTTTTAGTCACCAATCACTTAACACTTAATTGTACAAAACAATTTGGAACAATACTTTCCCTCTCAATTCTTGATAAATTGCTCCCAATAAAGAAAACCACAGTAGATTCACATTGTTTAAACCTATTCTAAAGATGAAAGACAATTAATGAATAACTCCAAGGCCCCATGTGTCCTTGATAGATGGCATAATCTCAATGTGTGCACATCACATACGAAGTTCACTCGGCGACCCGAATACAACTGCCTGATATTGATACATCGATAACAAGTTTCTAGAAGTGCATGTTTAATAACAGCACTATTAAAAGTTAGGATCGACTGGGAGTCTCTTCTCTTAATGCGCTTAAAAATACAGCTAAACAGAAACATATACTGTTTAATTCATGCTCACAGATTTGTACAGTTTAATTCCTTTTAACAACAAAATAATTACTATTAATATGATATTATTTCCACAAAGTTCCACGTAATTCCTGAACGTAAACATACAATAAAAAGAATACAAATCTAACTACAAGAATGACCAAAAAAAGGTTACTCATTCATCGGGAATTGGAAATCCAGAGACAGTATAGGTACACGAGTTTGTCCACCATTTATCCCAGTCGTTTACCAAAGGTTTCCTCTCCCCGTTTCCTATTTGATCACGCTCGGCTTCCTCATCTTTTAAAACCCGACGAACAACACTTTCGCAAAGGATATGGGGTTTCAAGTTTTCGAACTGTAAATAACCCGTCACAGACCCTTCCTTCTTCCATTCAAAATACCGATTATACAGATTATCGTTTTCACTTAGCTCTACCAAGTAAGCTGCAAGTTTCGCTATGGATGGAAAGTCCGGAACAAATATGAACGAATTTGGTGGCGCAACTTTGAGATAATCTTCCTTTGGAGCGCCAAACACGATGGGCACCAAACCCAGAGTAAGCGAAGTGTACCAAAATTTTCCCGTGATATAATCCTCACATTCGGAATTTTCGAGGGCTAGATAAAACCTGTATTTCTGCAGACCACACGTACCCAAGTCCTTGCAAGGCTGCGAACCGCATGGGCCATACTTGTCGACGCTAACATATCGCGACAAGGCGTTCACAAACCCTGTACGATCATAGGACAGCGAAGAAGGATAACAGTTAGTAGCTACCCAAGCGACCATTTGGGTTTTATTTGCCGCCCAGTTTCTGGTGTCATTCTCCTTGACCGAAGGTGTTATCCTATCAAAATGACCATACCCACCATCAGACAGATGGGCATCTTTGTTAGTTGCCCCCTTCCGATATGACATGATGTAATCGTACGTTGTATTTGTATACTCTGGCAGTGGGATTACACGATGGTGGGTGTGCCGTGGGCTCTCCGATGTCCAGAAAACCCATTTTTGCCTCTTTGATTGATGCTTCAGCAGTTCGTGCCAATCCCAGTCGGACTTGTAAAACAGAAACACAACATCACTAGCAGCAAGTTCAGTTAAGTTTCGTCCATGTTCAATCTGTATACCACAAGAGAGACCGGGGCAGGAAAACCGTCCGACTTGCTTGAAGATGAGATTGACATGAAATGTATCACGTTCATCTAACCAAGTATAAACCACTTTATAGCACGGTGGATTAGTTCCTACCTCAGACTTGTTAATTTTGTTATCTTCTCTCCGTATAACTAGGCTATGCTTATGAATCACTCCATCGTCGTGATTGGAACAATAATTAACCGGCTTTGGCATATAAACCAAAGACAGCAAAATGACAATCAATATTGCCTGCATACCCGAGAATAAGATAAAGAAACACGTTTTGCTCTTTAACCGGATCGCCATTACACCGTCACAGTAATATTTGCTCAGAAAGTACCGCAAAAACCCACAGAATGAGAGATACAACTTGACATATTCTCCCTCATTGCTCTAGTTGAGTCGCGTACACCAAAGACTCGGACCGTAACGTTCCTCTCTCAAAATTCTTTACATTCTTCTTCTTAATGCAGACCAGGGGCAGCGATCCGGGGGGGCGGGGGGCGGGGGGGGGGGACACGTCCCCCCTCAATTTTTTAGGGGGGGGGGGGTCGTCCCCCCTCAGAATTTGAAAAAGTGCCAAAAAATGTATAGCAAAGATACTGACTATAGACTGCAACACACTTTTAGGCTCTGGAGGCTTCAAGGGTGCAGCGTTTAGACAAATAACAATGCAAAAATCTCACTCGGAAGCTACGCTCCCTCGCATAATATCCATCAAAGTGTACAAGCTTATACCAAGAAAATTGAAGTGTGAAAAAAGTATATTGCTTGTTTTTATACTACAGTTTTGCCGCTAAGGGAATGTTATTTTTTAATACAACAAAACTTCAAACACCTGTGAGGGGGTAGTCACTTCCGTCACCTTCACTCCTCTAATTCACTATGCTCCCTCGCACTGGCGTAATGATGAGGGGTAGGGCTTTGGGGGCAGTTCCCCCCCCCCCCAATGAATTTCAAACGTGGTTTATTTCTAATTCGATACCAGTGATTTACAAATGTTGTTGAAATGGCATGATTTTTCCCTGAGCTTCCGGGGCTCTGCCCCCTGGACCTCACCAAGGGCCCTTTAAGTCAGGCCCCTGGCTGCTCATCTGACCGTAATTAAGTGCTTAAAACCCCTGAGCTTCATGAGGCTCCGCCCTTTGACACCCGCCGGGGCTTTGCCCCTCCCCCCCCCCCCCCCCACTTTGAAAAACATTCCCAGGGCCTGCGTAACATGTAAGAGTGGTGGTGATGTGGATTTTTTTCTCCCCCCCCCCCCCCAAAAAAAAAAGTTTTTGCTCATTACGCCACTGTTCCCTCGTCCCTCGCATTTCGTCCCCCCCCCCCCCCCCGGTCATGAAAAGAAATCGCCAACCCTGATGCAGATTATGGTTTACTGCAAATCCGTGAAGCGAAACGAATGGTTTGGCTGACAAAGAAATAACCGAGACGTCTATTCTTTGATGAACACAATAGTCCTTAAAACTTTCGTTCCGTGGTAATCACAATTTACTACAATGTCCAGACTCCAACCAATTCATCATAGTTTTTGTACACGAGGGAGTGGCGTACGCAGGATTTTTTTCAAGGGGGGTGGTTTAAAATTTGAAAATCGCGCCGAAAATTTCGCAACGACTCAGCCAGCCGCTGAATAAGCGGGGGGGGGGGGGGGTGTATGTGCGCGCGCGTGTGTGTGTGTGTGTGTGTGTGTGTTATAATTGCTGTGTCTACCCGTTTTTTATCCGTGCCTTTATCACTATTAGTAGTAGTATTTTATTGAATAAGAAATCAATCAAAATTATTCATGACAAATTTCTGTGTTTGATCTATTTATTATACATTATTTAATATGACAATTATTATGTTCATCAAAATCAACATAAAATGCATTATCATTACGTTATCATTCATTTTAGGGACAATTTTAATTGCAGATGTTTTCATGACAACTAACAATTATTGTATTGATATTTTAAACCATAGGCTATTTTGATTAAAGAGAGAAGAGAAATACAGGAAGAGGGAAAGGTAATTAAAGGGAGTGAGAGAGAGAGAGAGAGAGAGATACTAGATTTAATATGAATAACAAACGAAAGTGATACCTCCGGCTTGCATCTGAAAGTATTACGCACGGACACAGTCTTGAGTTTTAGGCTTCCGATTAGAGTTTGCTATAACCCCAGATACATGAAAATAACAATTCTATTCCCTGCATCGTCCTCGAGAGTTCTGTCCCCTCTATTGTCTTTCACAATCTCCCATCTCCCTTTCTTTGCCCAGTTTTCTGTGTCTAATTTCACATCTGCCTGTAATGACCCCCCACCCTCTCTCTCTCTCTCTCTCTCTCTCTCTCTCTTTCTTTTGGGAAATGTCATTACAGATCATCAAATAAACAAGGATATAGAGAAGAAGAGAAATAACAGTGGTTTGAGTCTTTTTACATTGGTGGTCAGTTTTTCAAAAAAATGAGGGGGAACTCAGTTTATAATCATATTTATGAACTTGAGCAAGGTCTAAGTAACTCCAAAAACTTTGCAATCGTCTAAATCATTCTTTCAGTTATTTTCCTTATACAAATATAATCATATCATGATAATGATAATGATAATATTACTTGTTTACCTAGGGTAACCTGATCAGCATTAATATTGTTATCATTGGACAGTGGCGGATCCAGAGGGGGGGGGGGGGCACAGGGGGCACGTGCCCCCCCCCCCCCCCGGCCCCCCAAAATATGTTAAAATCAGCCCTAAATTCGCCCAAAATATACTGAAAAACAGGGGCGTGCCCCCCCCGGCCAAAAAAAAAAAATATATATTTTTTTATTTTATAAAAAAAAAAAAAAAAAAAAAAATATGCCAATGGCTGACCTAAAAAGGTGACCTTACCCCCCCCCCCCCCCAACTGACCAAAATGTCAAATATCAAAATTTCGTGACCAAAAAAAAAAAAAAAAAAAAAGTGTCCTCTTACCCCCCCCCCCCCCCCCCCCCCCCCCTTGTTTAAAAAAACATGCATGAAATTATTAACATAGCAGAATGCACGACCTTACTTATGCCTTTCATTTTTAAATAGAATAAAATAGATGAATTGAAAAGAGTCCATTGACATTGGTGACGTGCATGCTTCACGATTCACTTCCGGTGGAGTAGATAAAGCAGCTGCATTTTGCAAGGTATCTGAAGTATTTTACCACTTGTGTAGATACAGGGTGACACGGGGGACACGGGGGACACGTGCCCCCCTTCCCAACCTATTCAAGTGGTGAAAAATAAAATTAAAGAAAAGAGAGAATGAGAAGGGGAAAACGGGGAAGGTTAAGAAAATAGACACATGGACCATATCCCATACCTTCCCCTAATCAGTAGCCCCATTTCATTTCCGAGTAAGACCGGCGCCCCCCCCCCCCCCCCCCCTCCTGCCTTCTTTCCATTGCCCCCTTAATGGATGGACTCACGTTACACCACGGATCCATTTTATGAATGAAACGATAGCATTGACCTTATTCGCAATAGGGAAGATGCCGGGAGAAGCGGCCATTCACACTGAACTGTTGAAAGGTGGCACATATTGCATAACTTGCTATGTATAAAAAAATAATGCGCAACGTTAGGAATATATAAAGGTCCTATAGCGTAGATATTAATGAGTTGGTATTTAGCAATAGGTCAGATCATAAACATATTCAAATTTATGGACGATTCTGCCTCAGGTCAGCAACGAACTTTTATTATTAATTAGAGAGATATTTTGAATTTCTGAGAGCAACTAAAAGGAATAGGCCATTTTCGTAATGTAATCAAATTAAGTGCACAAATCTTTGACAAGTGCCTCGTTACAAATTGTTTTATTCCCTTGTTACAAACATTATGGCTTGTCCTACCTTACATATGCAATTCACATTCTGACAATTGAAATACATTCATTAGTAACAGGTGGATGAAATGATTTGAAACGAACCCCTTGACAAAGATTTGTGCATTAATTTTGATTACATTACGAAAATGGCCTATTGGAACGAAACGAGTTACATGCATAATTATTTGTCGCTATGTCAGGCAATTATCTGGAAAATTCTAGTGAATTATTGAAGAATAAGAATGCATAAAAATAATGTTACTGCATAATATGCACTGGTCTACTTGTTGATATGTCAGGCACGTGGTTAGAGGTTCATCCGACCTAGCAACGGCTTAAGCATCAAGAATGTCGATTTCTAAAAATCGTCTAGTCATTTGGCTATTGACACCACAAATGAATTTTCATCACTGTTAATTTGAATGCATCGTTAAAATGGTATATATTTAAATATATTTGATTTTTTAATTGTTTCCTCTTTAAAAACCTAAATGTGTACTTGACAAAGGCATTACTGGCTTAGCAACATTGAGGCCTTAATATCTGTTTCTATAGATTTGTCTGCAATTCTTATCAAAAGAAGGAGGAAATTAAAGTATTATTAAAGTGTAAATTGGGAAAGATACGTGTGTATTCTAAAAACGTGGTGATCTCACATTAGTTTGCTCTGTTGCAAATTGCTCTCAAAGTTTTTGTTTCTTCTTCTTTTGTTTAATAGGTAGCAATTGGTTTAAGGTTAGGGTTATGATGATGATGTAAGTGTTATGTGAAAGATTACTATGATTGCATACTTTAACCCCGTGTATATTTGCATGACAAAGACGCCAAGAATGTGACATGCCCATGTCATATTCTGCGGCCAGTATGCAACAATTATCCCTTAATTATGTTTGATTTTCTGCTTGTAATTAGCGCCCTACAGAG
>JAVYIG010012813.1:0-51085 GCA_035222895.1 Strongylocentrotus droebachiensis | reverse complement strand
ACTTTCATCTTGATTTGTACTGACACAGCATTCAAATGCAGAAAATAAAAACAAACAGTTAGTTTCCTTTGGCCCAATGAAATGACACCAATTGTTTTCATACCTTCATGTTTATTCATATAATCTCTTCTCTTCATTTCTACAATGAGACACAAAAAATATTCAAGGAAACAGAATGGTATAGCAAGGTTGATAAATACACAATCTGAATACTCATTGCACAGCCATTGGTCGGCTGGATTCAGTTCATGAATATTCACAAAGTGGTTGGCCAATGAGAATTCAAGCAAAGGTGACATCATGAATAAACATATACTATAATGGTCAATATAGTAAGAATAGTTTTGAAGAATACCTTATTGTTATGTACATTTGTCTTCCTATATTTTTTAAATATAAATCTTCAATTTGCTTATCATAAACTCTCATGTGTATACATTCTCTCTAAATAGGCTAGAACCCACCTCATACCACAACTGAGTCCTTGTAAAGGCCAGCACTCATGTTTTGTATTTTTGTGCTATTTCCTATTTATGTAAATCAAAAGCAAATTTGTAACGATGTACCTACTGTGCACAAGATTAGAGTTTGGGTGTACAATCAAACTTACACATACAAAATGTCTTGAGGCAGAATTCTGAAAGCTCACTAAGTCACTATCACTAACTTTCTTTTTAACTTTCCTTTTAAGTCCTCTAATTAATAGAGCGCTAACAGACCTCAAAATTGGTGTCATGAAAGCTCATGAAGTGGTCAATTAACTCAGGCATCATTAAATTATGTATGCCCTTTCCCTTTTTAGCCCATTTCCATCAATCAGATACGCCGTATCAAAGAAATATGATGTATATGTGCTCCAACATCAACATAGGAAAATGTGTTTTGAAACGCGCAGATTGCGAGAGTAGAGTTTTAGAAAGCCTTGTGATAATTTGACTTCCTGGACTTGAAACATTCATCAAATGTTCAAAACTACCATTGAGACTGCTTCGTTGTATTGAAATTAATACGGTAAGTCTCATTCGATCAAACATGTCACCCTTGCAATTGACGGTCCAGTATGAAGCATGAACGATTCAGTAAAAGAATTCTGTGTCATTAAAAAGCTGTGGACTTATAATTTTAAGAGACCTATTAGGTCTTTCATCTTTTTGAACTAAATTGACTGCTCAAACTTTTAGAATACCAAAACTCTGTTAACTCTTCATTTAACTCAAGCGCGCACACCACAGGCATACATCAAAGCTTATGTGCAACGCAACCCATGCCAAGTAGAAATGTGCACTTAAGTGACCTTTTAGAATACTGCCCCTGGACATTAACAAAATTAACCATAAGAACCACATCAAATTGTCCATGTTTTTTTTGTATTTGGTGCTGATATTTAGGGTTAGTGTAAAAAGTTGCTAATATCATATATTGGGCAAACTCTTTGTTACAAGTTCTATAATAAAATCATTAGCACTAACCAAGTTTCCATTTAATGCCCTTCTTGCACCAACAACACATTAATCAACAGAGAAAGTTATGATGGAGGAGCAGGAAGATACAACAATTTGGTAGAGCATGGCCTTTACAAAGAAATATATTTTTAGAGAGACTGAAATGGGTGATACAGACATGCATCTCATGATTATAGTACTTTTTTTCTTTTCAAAATTTGTATTGTAAATAAATACAACTGTGTCAATAAAAACAAACAATTACAAATAATGAACCTCTTTTTATGTCATCATTGCTTATAGTGTTAGAAGATTACTGGAATGAGCTTTGGATAGATATTTCAAGTATCTATAATATTCATCCACAGAGAAATACATGTAACAACAAATATTCATGATTTGTACTGTTGAAGATACCATGATTGTGTTTTGTTTTAACCCATAGCAGTCTAGTGTCACCTTTCAGTGAAGCTTCATTTTTATCTTTTCACCCAGAATGCTCTTAATTACAAATTGAACATGAGCAGAATGTGCTTGAAACACTGGAAATTCTGAGTCTTTTTCTGTTGCAGTACATTGTTCAAAAGAATTATTTCATCAATAATAATTGAAATCTCCAACTTAGCAATGGAGAGTGAAAATACAAAGTGGCAATTTCTTGTTAACTCTGTAATTTACATCCACACTGCTTCACTTTTTTTTTTTAATACAATAGAGTTGAACATAACAACAATTGTTGTGAATTTGAGGATGAAAGGCCGATTCATTTAGACATTCAGAACACTCTTATGCTATGGGTTAACAGAATACAATAGACAGATTATCACACTTGAATTTGAATATTGCACAATATGTTTGAATGTAAGGTTTTGAAGAAAACTATTTAGTGATTACTTTTTAAAAGACAAACAAAAACAATTCCCTTTTTTCACATGGAAGATTATGTTTCTAGGGGGGGGGGGGGGGGGAGATTTATACAACGGAATGATTATATAGATAAGGAAAAGCCATGGTGCTGTATTGACGAACAGATTAAACAAACAATAGCATTATTGATATACATTTTACTGAAAGAGAATTATGGAAAATTGTAAAGAGAAATGGAAAAGTTTGTACATGGAGTGATGGACCGCACAAGGCCTAGATAATAAAAGAAAAAGAAAGAGAAAGAGAGAGACTAACTGATTTCTTCATACATCTAAATAATATGGCATGTTTAATGAAAAAAATATTTAAAAAGAGAGAAAAAAGAAAAAGAAAGCAGATCCGAGCTTACAATAACATTGCCAGTTGTATAAAGACATTTGAATTGGTATAGTGGTCTACTCTCCAGTGTGCTTAGAGTTTGATCCTGAGCTGCATACTGGCAACATTCAAACAGCTACCAGGGTTTGGATTAGGGTGAGTGTTGACCATTGTTATCCATGTCAGGGGGTAATCTGGAAACATTGCTATATCAAACAGGTACAATTGACAAGAAATATACATATTTTTTCATAAGATCAAGTGAGCAATGAAATAAACTCAATACTAGCCTCTTGGAATGTGATGCATGATGACCAGTATGCTAAACCTTTACAAAGGGTCATTCCCATATGATACAGGAAACTGTGGCAGGTTTTCCTATGTGGAAATGAATGGCAAGGGGAATTGAGTAAAAGTTGCTGCAAATTTAGGGTCCTATGCATACTCACATATGTATGATTGTTTAATATAAGATACAGACATGTAAAGTGCATTACGCATAAGTTATTGTATGAGGGGCGTTCTATAAATTCACTACCTGCTCCTTCATAGTTGGGCTATAAACTTATTGAACACCCTTCATATTGAAAAAAAATGCTGCAGTTTACCACACCATATGTGCTTGAGCCTTAATGGTCTGATGCACAAAGAGTTTAACTCTAACAAGACAAAAATCTTGATAAGTTAGACATGATATAAAATAATAATAATAAAAGTGAAATTTGTATAGCACATAATACTACATTTCAAAGTGCCTGTCATTGAATTAAATTGCAAAACCGCACATGATAGTACTAACACTCCACTCCCTGGGAAGTATTCCGACCAGGCGCCATTTTAAAAGCGCACACATTCCAATCCAACAAAATTTACATTTGCATCCTACCGGGAACCCAATTAACACCCGTGTGGAGAGTGGCAAATGTAGATTGATGTCTTGCCAAAGAACATTGAACCGTAAACCATATGATCCACTATCCGACACACCTCTCTCTCTCTTTAAACTTTTACGAAATAATTGGCACTGCAATTAAGACTTGAACATTGGTCTATTTTATGTGTCCCAAGAAAATGAATGAGGTTCTGTAAAAGGTCCTAATTCAGGTTAATGAACGCCTTCTTCCACTCTGCTAATGCCCATACCATCCCTATCATAATACATGGTATAATTACATGATATAAATGTACCAGATACTGTATTACACAAAAAGTATACATCAGTGAGGGCAATAGTTATCGAACAATTACTGACTACTCTGGGATGGGACAATCTATCATCACAGAGGTGATCTCAGGGCATTTATCTTCCTGAGCTGAAGGTGCTGGAAGATCATATTGAGGGTTCAGTGGCACAAAGACGTAACTCCATATTTTGCCAAAATGATGATTGGATATCAAAATGTTCAGAAAAATGTGGGCTTTCCAGGAAACACAAAGACTAAACTCCACCCAACAACCCATTGAATTCAATGGCTAGTGAAACATAGACTTAACTCCTTAGGGCCCAAGTGCTCAGTGACACATAAACCACTTTTTCTCAAAATGGAGTTACATCTTTGTGTCACTGATGGTGACCCCTCGATATAGCCCCTGAGACTATCTTGAGTGGTCTTCATATAAACCGGTACACAGGATTGATGACATTTGATACTTCTAGTGTATGCCACCCTTTATCTGCCTTTAGGGTCTTCAATAGTCATTGTACATCCCTTATATGAGAGTTGTGTGGTTCAGGATCTCTAGCTTGTAATTATTCTGGCTAATATCTCAACACAACATAAACTCTACACCCTAAAATGGACACGTAAATGTACCATGTACTACAGAACAGAATCTTGGCAAAATCTGACTTAGAAACGTAAGCCTCATTCTTACATGATGCACGAAACTGCTTAAAAAAGACTGATATGGCAAAATGAAACCATTTCACATAAATAGATGCCAAGAGAAGTGAGCAACAAAGGCTACTATACTAGCTTATTTGAAGCGCGCTAAAACCTATGTCATACCATTTGGGTTTTTGAGATGGTTTACTGCATCACATCAGTGAGAATGAGGCTTTCACTTTCCATACAAGGAAGTGCTCAAAAAGTCAGAATTTGGGTCATACATCATAAAGGAAACATGGAGAAAAAGACAACATTTTGTCTTGGCAATCTAGTGGTCAATCAAAAAATCACAAACAATCACAACTTCAGAGAGCCACTATTCCAAAAAATAGTACTTGTTGATAATTACAGATGAATGGAGACAATACTAGATGCAGATCTCCCTCTTTCTCTCTCACTCTTGCACTTGCTCACTCTACTCTTGCTAGTGAGATCCACAGAATAAATAAGGCTAAAAGTTTGGTGGATATATACAGTGGTGAAAAGAAAAGATTATAACAGGAAAAAATATGACTCTGAATATACCTCTCTATATTTAAACATCTACAATAAACAAGAAAACAGTAACCAAACCATACAAACATGACTAATGTACTTAATATAATCTACGTATAATGTACCTTACATATATGTATACATTTAAAAGTGGAATGCATTTGAATGGCAACAGTTTTTAAACGTACCTATTCTTTACTTTATTGCAGACAAGATTAAATGAGTTGCGCAATAATATATATATTCATAAAAACAACAAAATTAGAGATGTTACTGAAACAAAGTGGAGAAAAATAAATAAACTGAGCGATACAAATGGTAGGAAATCTAATTTTTTTAGTTTAGCTATGAGTGTACATGATACAAATTTGCTTTGTTCTAGAGCTTTTCATGAAGTGTATGGATTACTTCTAAACACTATGCTCTGTCTCCTAATGATGTCCATAAGGTCTATGCTATGTTTTCAAGACATTTGTCTTTCTGATGACACAGCTTCCCTTCACTCGGAGGTTCATTAATCTGAATATTTGATTCATTGATATGAAAACTTGTTAATCCTAATTGGTACATTTACCACAAATAAATCGCCTAATGATTATCCTGATTCAAGATAATGAATCTTTGGAAAGAAAGCGATCTTTGGAATATACATGTAACATCTTTTCAGAGCCAGTAGGGAATTAATTCTGTGTTAAAGCCTATCGGCACTAGTTTGTCCAGGAGGGATTAGACCTCCCTGTGTGGTCACTGACAGGTGATTATCTATATCAAAATAAGCTCTCAATTAACATAAGAAAAAAAGGGGACCATGGAGGACCAACGGTCACCGCTTAGGCATTGTTTGCTATATAGATCTATCGAGGGCGCAAGTAGCTATAAGTAGTGCAGTGGGGCTTTAAAGTGAATGGGTTAATGCCACTCTGGCTCCACACAGACAACATGGAATAATGGACAAACAGAATAATGAACCTCTAAAGTAATAAACAAAACCAGCAGATTAAGAAATCTTTACAAAATTGGGCTGTAACCAATCTCATACAACAGCTACATGTAGAGATAGATGCCTTAGCCATGAGCATAAACGACATGTAGCCTGAAGCACACAGTGAGAATATTTAATTACTGGTTTGAGATTGAAGCCAATAGCAGGGGGCATCTAAAGTACCACTGCAACCAGTCTTGACACACCTGTGTGATACAGCAATGGCATCACATGGGCCCAGCAATTGAGGAGGCATGGGTGGAGGGAGTGAGGGCAATGGACTTATCAGTTGGATGAAATGTGAACGAATTATTTCACCAGTCCACATTGTTACACCACTATGATCGAGGCAACTTCAATGCTGCAACAATCAAATTTAAATTGCCAAGACCCAGTCACAGTGCCCAAACGACGAGATGCAATTGGCTCAACACTACTAGATATGTTACAGGGAGAACTAGCACACTTGCAACAACAAAAAAATCAAGCCTGGGTCATTTTCAAACTGAAATAGTGATATTCACACCTTACAAATCTTTCTGTGCAATATGACATTGGATTTAGTCTAAACATTCATGTTTCTTGGAACCCAATTCAAACTATCTAGGACTCGATAACTTCATGAGGTGATTTTATTTCATTTTGGTCTTTTCTAATTTTTTTTGCTCATTACATTAAAACTGATTGAGCAATGCAGAGCATGTACATCTATGAAAAGCTATCACCATAATGCATTTTGTATTCCTAACTGGCAGTGTATATGGAATTTTGGTATTGGCTCCTGTTAATTGCAGGTGTATGATATATGCTCGAAACTCAGAACTAAATTATTTTTTCCCCACATCTGATCATCTGATTAACCTTTAAAATCAGAAATGATAAAGTAGAGCAATACTCCTACAAAATACTGAATAAAGTTCAAAAATAAGTAAATGTTAAGAAATGAACTTTTACCACACCAAAGGGTCCATGCTAATAGAACCCTTTGGACCATCCCAGTCCCATCCTATGCAATCCATGTCATGGTTCTGCATCAAAACTTTATACAGACAACTACTTGTATAGAAACATATCAGACTCTTCAGACTTTACCATAGAGGGGATAACTATGGGGGACACAAACAAATCTTTGAGTACAGTTTCTGAGTTGTGACATCCAATATGTGAGAAATCTGCTTATCTATTGACACAAAAAACAAGAAATTGTTTTCCTCATGCCTCCTAATTGAAACCAAACAACTTTGTCATCTTCAACTTCACATGGTGCAGTACTGATGAGTTACGATCTTGAAGAAACATTCTGCGTCAACTTCGGTCATGCTGTCTTTACTATCTAGCACATTTTGAAAGCCTTCCTATAATCACTCTTCCTAACAAATCTGACACTGTCCCAATTCTAATATTCATTGACCCATTCTCAAAATAAACTCAGTGGATTACATGTATTCTTTTCAATCAACAAAACCTGTGCATTCTTGCAATACCAATCAAACTCGTTTGAAATGCCTTCCTATGCTTTCATGTGTGGGTTGCCAAATTGCAGATTCCTTCTCACAGGACTGTGCAGTGATGCTAGCTCCTGACGAACTGCTGTGTCCGATGTGCAAAGCTTGAAGTAGTTGTGCTCAACAGTTCTGTGCATCCATCCCTTTATGTTTCTTCTGCAACCTTCCCCATTATCTGTCATAACTACACACTATTATAAAGATTATAATGATAATAATAATGATGATAGTCAATCGTGCTACAGCTTTTTTCCTTTCAGTGTGCTTACAGCGATTCTTCAATCAATTAATGCGTCCATGAACCTAATCCATATTGTCATTCTCACCAAATACTTATTGTCACTTTTCACCAAATCTATATTTTCGATTCTTGAAGATTGATCAACCCATCTGCTCTCAAACTCTTCCTTCCATCCCTCCATCCATCCATCTATCTATCTATCTGTCCTTTCTTTTTCTCGTTCCTGCTCTGCCTGCCCGCGTTGCCAATTTGAGTAGTGTCCATAGTGTCACTATGACTGGCAAGCACTGGCAACCAACCGCTCAGGTTAAAGGTAAGACAAAGAGATAAGTGTTCTATTAACAACAGCCCGACGGCGTCTGCTTTTGTTGTTCCACAAATTCTCTGACGTTGAACTTGGGGTCATTTGGTCGTCTCGTCTTCTTCATTTTCAAGTCTCTGTAAGAAGAAGAAGAAAACAAACAAGAAAATATAGAGAGCAAAGTCAATAACCGAAAGACCAGAGTAAGGGTCGAAGTGCAAAGTATTGGGTAAGGTCAAGGATTTTGTAAATATGCATTTTTTTTACTTGATGCAGCTACACTGGTTTTTTAAATCCTTCAAAAGCCCTAAAACCATTTGTTGAGTTGACAATATTTTTTTGCTGCAAATCTCATTTCAAATTGCTGTTATCATAGGCCTTTACTTTTCATGATGCATATAAAATGTTGGAAATTTGTTATTTACCGTTGTACATTAAACATCATTGTTTACCCTGTACTAGTTCATCAAGTATAGAATGTGCTAGAATGGTGAATATTTGATCAAGGCTAGAGGCTGATGGTAGTTTCTTTGGTATAGGTCATAAAAGATGTAACCCAATGATGATTGAGCATGTGAATACCAGGTTGTAAAATTAATCATATGCCCCCCCCCCCCCAATTCTCTGTTTTAGAGTCAGGACATGTATGCAACCAATATAATAGAGGAGCTTGTTAGGTATCTGGGCTATTTGACTGCCATGCTGAAATTTACCATTAATGTGTCAATAACTTGCATGATGTCTTGTCAAAAAGGTGCAGATGTTGAATAGGAGTGTTTACATAATCCTGCCACTTATTTTAAAGGTACTTTAAAGAAACCAATATAATTTTTATAATTTACAACTTATTAATGAAACGATCATCTGATACCGAATTGCACCTCATGAAAATTATGATACTTAAGATTGCGCTATGTAAATCTTTACATACAGACCACTTTAAGGCAACAAATCTTGGATTATGGGCATTTTGAATTTTGTTTCTTATAATTTAATAATGTACAACCATAGCTCTTCCTTCTGACAAAATTTGGTCTATGGCCTATAAGGAGAAGATTTATCCCAACTTTTAGGGGCCATCTGATACCCCATCCCAATGGACATTTTGGTCATTTTTTAAAGTTTTGTAATGTCCAGTCATAGTACTGCTTCCTATTGACAAAGTTTGGTGCATGGGCTAGATGGGGTTAAATTGACCCAACTTTGGTGTCTGTTTTAGGGGTTCTTGGGGCTAAGCCCAACAGCTACGGTCAATGAATTTATGGTCTATACTACCGTACTTCCTCAGAAATGACAAAGTTTGGTGCATGGGCTAGATGGGGTTAAATTGACCTCACTTTGGCAGTGTTTTGGGGGTTCTAGGGGCTAAACCCAACAGCTACAGTTAATGAGTTTATGGTCTAAATAACTTGGAGGGTTCAAATCTTATGAACGGATTGGGGTTACAATTTCTGGACATGGTCCTAGCCTATCTGTAGTCTATTTAAACACACTGACTCATTAGGTATTGTGCACAGAGACAGAAGGAGGATACAACCTTCTGTGAAGTGATTTTCAAATAAGCAAGTTCGTAAATAGCTCTGGAACGCATGACCCCCAAATATCCACAGATCTTTTACACGATGGATACTTCCCACGTGTGCATTTTAGAATAATCACTGCCGAACTGATGGAGGTGCTTCATGAATACCTTTTGTTTGCCTCTTGAGAAGAATACTTCCACCTGTGTATCAGATAAATGTACTGTTTTTGTAAAAATGAATACTGATTACATAACTTTCATGAGCACGATCCGAGTATTCGTCTCAATGGTTTTACAACTTGGGGACGAATGACCTTGATCTGCCCATGCCCAAATCCTAATTACGAACTCGCTTATTGTCCTAAAACTTGGCACACTGAATAAGCACGCCCTGTTATTTATTATGACCTTATATGAAAGCAACAGCTTATTCAATTTCAAAGTTATACGAGATAAATACAAGACTAATAACCAGCGGGGTTTGTAAAGATGTTATAATTTATACAACAAACTCAAGATTAGACAAGCTTCGATTTTCAAAACCATGCAAAAATACCACTTTTAGATATTTTGGGGTTCTTCCACAATTTCAAATTTTATAGAAGAAAGTATACTTTTTAAGAAGATGCTAATAACTAAAAGTTGACCATCCTGACAAAATACAACTTCATTGATCTGTAACTGAAAATCCCACAATGCCACATTTTCAAGATTTTGTGCAGCTTAGTCACAATAAGTAGAGCATAACAGCTAACTGGCGCAATTTGCTGCTCTATTTGTGACGAAACAGGTTCGGAGGCATGCATCCGTATGATAACGAAAGTCAAAGGTCAATTCAACCTTTAGAGCAAAATCCCTTGAATGAAAATTCACACCCAAGTAACACCAACTACGGTGTTACTGTGTCACCAACTACACCACACTAAAAATACATCAAACAGAAAATGAGAGTAGCCCAAAAGGGTAAGAATCAGTTGGATTGGTAGTGTGACTGGAGTATGATAAATTGGATTGCCCTACCTACAAGGTATTCACAACAGTCTCAGTACTTACTTTGCTACTGCTACGAACGCTAAGTCTACATTGAGCCCTGTCTTTGCACTGGTCTCCATGTATGGAATACTGTTATCCTTTTCAGACAAACAAACAAGAAGAAGAAGAAGAAAGATGTAATTTAAAGATAGGAAAAAAATAATAGTAATAATGACAATATTAATAATAATAATGATTATAATAACATGTCTTGTTTACCATGGGCAGCTTGCCAGCTTCATCAGTATCAATTCAATAATGTTCTCCCTGAGGGCCCTGCAATAAGATTATCGTCCCAAAATAAATTCAAGAAGAGGTCATTAACAGATCTGTTGATTACAAGGTCCATCTTGAACTTTAGTTGAATACAAATGTAAATTTTGTACATATAAGGTGATCACTTTGAAAAAGAATATACAGTAAAAATAAAAACAATTTGCCATGTGTGTCAATGGCAGGACGCAATATGTGAACTCATTGAATTAGGATAAAACTGAAGCATCTCAGAAAACTTCAATGCACTGGTTTACCTCCTCAGGTGTGAATGGGCTTTATGTTAAATGTATCATTTTAAATAACATTCAACATGCTCATGCTAACAAGGACATAGTACAGTCATTAGGTAATTGGGATGTATTAGCTCTTCAATTGCTTTTGCATTTAACCAAAACATGCTCTGGTCAGCAGATGGATCAGATAGTTGACAAGTTTATCACAACTTGAGGTTCACTCTGTGTTGAAGGATATGGGGATGGGGAGAGTAAGAGAGAAAGTGAGAAAGAGGTGAAAGAGAAATGAAGCATGGGTGAAGAATATATATATGGATATAGTGGGAATGAATGAGAGGGAGAGGAAAAGAGAAAGAGGAAGAAAGAAGAGGGAAAATGAGGAGAGAGGCTATTATAGACTGAGAGAGAGACAGAAGGACGAGAGAACTATTATAATAGTAGTATGAGACACAGAATTGAAATTGAAATGGGACCTGTATCATCATCTGCAATTTCCCTTGTGAATTTCTTGTTATACACTTTTTAGTAGTAGATGTTTCATTCTCCCTGCTCTTGCAACAAGCCACGTCTGTTTTTTAGAATCAAGATTATAATCATGGGAAGAGCGTGGGTAGGGAGAAAGGGAGCTGCTCTGGTCTCGTGCGCAATATCTATTATTGGAATTTCTGATTGTGAGGAGATATAGCAAGAGAGGGAGAGAGAGAGAGAGAGAGAGAGAAAAAGAGAGAGAGAGAGAGAGAGAGAGAGAGAGAAAGAAGAACAATCAGAGAAAGTAGTACTAGTAAAAAAGATGAAAAATAGAAGCATCTATGAGAAAATGTATACCTCTAGAACAAGACAAAGAAAAGGAGAGACAGAGGAAAACAAAGAGAGATAATAATATCGGGATATATTGTGCCTGAGAGAGAGAGAGAGAGAGAGAGAGAGGCATAACAAGGAAGTGAGCTTGAAAGTGAGAGACACACACAGAGAAAGAGAGAAGGTGAGAGAAGGTGAGAGAGGAGATTGAGGACGATAGACAGATCAAGATTGGTAGTGAGCAAGTACATGTTAGTCATGTACTTGTAATGGAGTAAGAGAGAGAGAGAGAAAAAAGAGAGAGAGAGAATAAGAGAACAATAGAGAGAGAGAGAAAGTGAGAGAGAGAGAAAGAGAGAGAAAGAGTGAACATGAAAGATAGAGACAGACGGACATTGAAAAAGAAAGAAAGGGAGATAGAGAAGAAAACAGTGCTGAGAGCTTTAGGTTTTATATAGATGGCATAATAAGAGACTTAAAGACAGACAAACAGAATATATGACGGATGCAGACACATTTAAGTTCAAACAAATATGGATTAAGAAAGATCAAAAGGCCATGAGAATTTTAATAATAGATAGCAGTATAAATACTTAAAAAACAGTAAGAAACAAACAAACATTACCCTTCCTAATTTCTCTGCTTCCTCCCTCTTCACTACTCTCTCCGATGTCATATCAGCTTTGTTGCCTAGCAACATGACGACAACATCATCGTTGGCGTACTCATGAATTTCGCCCACCCATGCCTGGGGGCGAGAAAAATGGAAAAAATAGAAAGAATGGAAGGTGAGAAAAATATGGTTAAAATGCATTTATAGCCAAACAAACAGAGAATTGCAATTAATGATTTTTTCTTAATGTTAAGTATTTTAATGCAAAATGGCTGGTCATTTTGTAGAGATTAATAAGCATCAGGGTACCATCTTGCTCTCCATTAAAAAATGGTGAAATGTTTTAACTCCTAGGCTTTTTCCAGAAAAGGGATGGAGTGGAAAACAGCACATAGAAATCTTTGAAGAAGCACAGGATAAACATAAAATGGAAGCTTTAAAGGGATCGTTTAACAATGTTAAATCTGAGATACAAGGCCCTACATGTTATCAGTGTCTGTGATATGGTGTAATATTGAAGCCCTACAAAAATTGCGCTTCAAAATGATCAAGAAGTGCCTCAACAAAGTAAAAATCTTTGAGTGACCGGTTTTACCATACTCGTTTCCCCCAATAGACTGTAGTGTGATGAAAACCGTCAGGCAAACGGTTTTCAAAATTTGTAATTCCAATCATAAATATCTTGCTAATCAGACAGGCGATCGGCTTGTAAAAATCACGGGGTTCCTGACTGACCTAAAGGTTTGTAATTATGATTGCAGCATGAGCTAAATCCAGAATTTTGTTTCAGAATCTGAGACAAAGTTACCGGATCCCTTTAAGAATGAGTGTGATAGCCTCGGATGTTGACAAGAAGATTCAAACCCAAGTTACAGACACCCCTCACTCCTTTTACGGTTGGAGTTTTGGAGGTGGCGGGCTGCTTAGGATAATACAAGATTTATACAGCTGCTCTTAAGGGCGATGGGCTGATCTATTCTATTTCCATCAAGTGTTTAACGCTAGAGTGCTGCCCTGTTTGCCGTACGTGGAATGGGATATGGCACGAGCATGTCTGTTTCACACAGCGCCAGACGTCCATTGCAGTAGGTGGGACCAGGGTGGTGGGGATCAAGGATTGGCTAGGTAAACACAAAAGGGAGTTGAAGCAGAAGTAAAAGGGACAGTGAAGGGGAAGAGAGGAGGGAAAACAATATTATGGGTGGTTAATGAGGGATACAGTAAGGTAGAGGGGCATTGATAGGAGGAGTCTGGGGAGATGGGGAGATAGAGAGAGAGAGAGAGAGGGAAAGAGAGAGAGGAAGAGAGAGGAAGAGAGAGGAAGAGAGAGAGAGGATAGAGTAGATGGGGTTAAATGTAGAGGAAAAACAAGTAGAGAGCACATACAGCAAAAAAAATTGATCAAGATCTTCTGAAGATGTTGACATATTCTTTTGTGTTTGAACCCGGCACAGCACTTATATCCTTGACAAAGCATTTTATCTACATTGCTTCTCACTACACAGGTGTTAAATGGATACCAGGTAGGATGTGAATGTGTCTGTTGAAATAAGATTAATTTGAATGCTCCCTAGGGAGTGGAGAATGTGCACTGAAATGTGCAGAGTCGTTATCAATCCAGTGACCGGGGAAATAAAAAGACTGTAAGCACTTTTGTCAGGTAATGGAAAAGTGTTATATAAGGGACTACTATTATATTATCATTTAAGGAAATAGTATAGTAAAGAAAACAAAAATGCAGCAGATACTGTCTAATACACGTAGGTACATGTAGTTCTCATTGTACGATGTAAAAAAGATACACAATGAACCTTACACAATAAACCTTACACAATTACGTGTAGGTAGGACTACAGTGTACACAAACATGACTAGAGGGGAAAAAGAATGATAGATGACCAGGAGGATCGATCTAATTCCCTTCACTCAGGGGAGGGTCGACTGCTATCTGGGCAAGCTATTACTCTACAACCTCTTGGTATAGGATATGAGCTAACACACCCACGCCCAATGTTCCATCATTGGAAATATGAGAATAGCCTTCTTAGGGATTACGCCATGTATCCATCTCTATCCCTCAGTTGGGCAAAACTTGGATAACTTACAGATCCAGGCTTTTTTTCTTTCTTGAGCTGGTATATGAGGGTAAACAGGCCAAACACGGCCACTGCCAGTATAACCCACTGTCATGTATTAACGATGGTGTAGATTAAAGGTATATACCAGTTTTGGAAACATTGTAACTAAAATGAAATATTATATCACCCTGTACATCTTAAACATAGAAAAAAGGAATATAAAATCCTTTGCGAGAAATTACTAGCACTCCCTAGTCAAAATAAAATAGTAAAAAAATAGTTTTAAAAATAGTCAAAAAATAGACCAAAAATAGACAAAAACAATATAAAAAAAATATATTTTTTATCTATTTTCTTTCCCTAAAAATAGTCGAAAAATAGTAAAAAAATATATTGGAAATAGGAAAAAAATAGAAAAAAAATATATTTTTGGCCTATATGTTTTGGAACAAGTAAAAAATAGCAAAAAAATAGAGGAGCCTCGCAAAATATATAAAAAATATATTTCTCAAAATACATTTTTTTTCTATTTTTTAGTTACAAACCTATTTTTCCCCTATTTTTTTAAAAGAAAGGTATTTTTGAAATCTAAATCTATTTTTCTTCTATTTTTGTTACTGAGTGATGTATGCTGTTGTATTTGTTGTTCATGGAATTGGGTCTAGACTATGTGTAATTCACCTTCTGGACAAAATGAAGAACTTTAAAGTAGCTCCAGCAGCTAGCAGTAGCAGTCCAGTGGCAGTGCAGTGCAAAGCAAGTTGATCGTAATTCTCCAACACAAGAGTGGTTGTGTGGGACTGTACATAGGCATAATCTTGGTAATAAAATTCGATCCTTTCATTTTGTTCTTTCAATTCTTGCTCTGGAATTACTCTTGAAATTGTCCTTTCCTGGTGTAATCTACCCCTTATTCCCCATACTGTGGGTTTTACAGGAAGACAAATCTGGCGAAATGGCAAAATAATGATTGAAATATGCGCCGTTGAGCTGATCATCACAGAGTCTGAGTGAAGATTTGAATTTGAAAATAAACTACCGGTTGGCCTATTCGCTTTCTACCAATAGATGGCAGCACACATTTAGTTGTCTTTCATTATGATTCAACATTTGTGAAGAATTAATTAATACACCCTTTCACCTTTGTATTAATTATGGGGAAAATTGTTACAATTCCATCCAATTGGATAAGTTCTAGTTACTATAACACTATAGTAGTAAGCTAATTCTTTTGCTAATTTTTTTTTTTTTACTTGAAATATTCAAAATCGATAGTCATTTAATTTAAAGATAAAATTAAAACATTCTTAATTCTTGATTAAATGTTCACAGGCCTAACCGATATATTTATGCTCCCTTAAAATGTTCACATGCAGTGTACCACTCACGTTTTAAGGAGGTGCTCATCAGGACCAAGCTAATTAATTACCTCGTTATACAGAACACATTAGTTTGCACATATTTGAAATTAGGACCGGGAGAATTGCCTCATTAAAACATCTTGATGTATCTGTGCTCGTTTTAATGGGAGTGGACTGAAATTTGTTAACTTACATTTTTTAGGATTTTCTCTACAAGAGAAAAATCATGACTGCTAAATGTAATACCATTAATTATTAACATGTTCCAAATATATACGTGAGGTCAGTTGTTAAAAGAAAAGTGTAACGCATGCTATGATTATATTGGTACTGACTCTTGACTATGGTGAAAACTATATTGCCCTTGTTTTGTTAAATGAGATTGAAATCTTCAGAAAAAATTGGAAAAAAGGAAAAAAAATATATAAAAAATAGCCTGTTAAAAGAAGTAGACAAAATAGTTCAAAAATATATACAAACTTCTTTAGTTTAAAAAAATATTTAAAAAATAGCCTGGCAATGTGAGATGAAGTAGGAAAAATAGTTTTAAAATATATAAAAACTTTTTAAGTTTTTAAAAAATATTAAAAAAATAGCCTGGCAATGTGAGATGAAGTAGGAAAAATAGTTTTAAAATATATAAAAACTTTTTAATTTTTAAAAAATATTAAAAAAATAGCCTGGCAATGTGAGATGAAGTAGGAAAAATAGTATAAAAATATATAAAAACTTTTTAAGTTTCTAAAAAATATTAAAAAAATAGCCTGGCAATGTGAGATGAAGTAGGAAAAATAGTATAAAAATATATAAAAACTTTTTAAGTTTCTAAAAAATATTAAAAAAATAGCCTCGCAAGAAAGGAAAGTTTGTAAAATAGAGAAAAAATAGTCCACCATTTGAAAAATAGTATAAAAATAGTCTATTTTTTCTCTATTTTTTTAGAAAAAATAGTATAAAAATAGTCCATCTTTTGCAAAAATAGTCAAAAAATAGAAAAAAAATAGGGAAAAAATATATTTTCTCACTCAAAAAAACTACTAGGGCTAGTTCTTGCCCTCATCTAGAAATGGAATGATCATATCTGACTTATAAAAAACAATAGTTTTGTTTTCTAACCAATTGCATAAGTTTATACAACACAATTTCCAGGGGCTTAGAGGTAAAGACCAATTTTGGAAATGCCCCCCCCCCCTCAAAAAATGAAATGGAAGCTCTCATTACCAATCATGTGAAAGAATATGTTTTGACTAATACGTGATAATACAAATATTGCCGGGAAACCACCTACTAATCGATATATTCTGTAAATTATTATATCTATCCGGACTGGATAGATAACGCGTAGTCACATATACATATTTCTGTGTACAGTGCTTGTATCTTTACCAAGACCCAAGCCCAATTCAGTTATCTCAGGCTGTTTAATTCGATGAAGTATTTACCGTATTTGCCGGCGTAAAGGCCGCAGTATTTTTGGAAGAGAAAATATCAAAAAGTCTGGGTGCGGCCTTTACGCCGAAAGAGTAAAAATCGCAAGTCAAAACAGCACGTCCATTATTTGTAGGCAACTTCATACAACAAAATATATTAACAAAATTGACTTGAAAACACATCGGACAAGATCTTTTCTGAACCACGTCAGCAGCAAATTTGAAGAAGTTATCTTTTTAATCGTTGTGCAACCAAAGAAATAAGAAGAAAACTGACCAGAAACTCGTACTTGTAAAGTTGTAAAAATGTCCTTAAGAACACCGATGATTGCGCGCTGTGCATCTCCGAAGGTGCGTTGGATTTGTTAGCAACTCCAGCCCCGTAGCTCCCCACCACAGAGTGTGTGAGTAAGGTATGATTTTGGTACCTTACTCACACACTCTGTGGTGGGGAGCTACGGGGCTGGAGTTGCTAACAAATCCAACGCACCTTCGGAGATGCACAGAGCGCAATCATCGGTGTTGTTAACTTTTCAGTAAGATAATTCTGAATTATAATTGAGACTATCTAATTAATTAAAGCGACAAACTAACCTCGGTAGATCTCTAATAACAATACAAAAGCTTGTTTATTTTCTCCATTTGACGGTACGATAGGGGTAAGACCGGATAACATTATAAAAAAAAAAAACATCCTTCCACCATGCTTCCACCCTGCGATAGGTTGGCCATTCAGGTTTCTGTATGCATGCGAAGCGCCCTCTAGTGTCCCATGAATGTGCTAATCTGCCTAAAAATCGATGAAGATTTGCTAAATTACGATCATTTTTTAGGTAAACTTCCTGTAAATTTATAAAATGATTGATAATTTTGGTATTAGTTTGTAGGAGAAATAGAGTTCTACGGGAAAATTACAATTATTTTCTTTGGTCCGTTTTTTTTTTTTTTTTCTCTACGAAATGTCAAAGTTGGGGGTGCGGCCTATGCGGGGGTGCGGCCTTTACGCCGGCAAGTACGGTAATAGGTAAACAAGAGCAATTGAATGCAATGCAATCTTGATATTTCTTTGGCTAATTGAGTTCAAAGCAGCCGTACTGATTTTATTAATAATTCAAAAACATTAGACAGAGCTTGACCTCGAGACTTACTGACCCTATGAAATTAAAATACCTAGACCCAATTTTCACATTTATTCCTTTGAGAGTAACATTTATATAACAGGATTCCCCTTTTTCTTGCAAATCTTTCAGTGACCCCCTTACATAATGAGCCTTCAGCTTTAGTGCACACTTTGTGTATACAGCTAACCAGACCTAAATACCACATGTATCGCTATTGTGGGCCAGGGCAGTGTCCGATGGGACCCAATCCAATCCAACCATCCTGAACGCATGCCTTGATCTGCTCTGATTACGGCCAGCGTTCTGCAAATTAGATCAGTATTCCCTGGTCAAGCTTGTCCTGTCTGTCTTCTACCTCTCAGCTCTAGTAATCCTTTCATAATTGTCTTCTGAGAGCCAAAAAGGCATTGACTTTTACATTTTTACATCATCGCATTAATGCCCTTCTGGTTCTCAACAGATGACATTAGGGACTTTTAGATTTGCACGACGACAACGTGGACTGCTACGTGTGACGTTCTTTGCGTTAAAAGGACGTCACACGTAGCAGTCCACGCAAATCTAAAAGTCCCTATTGTCTCCTAAGAGCAAGAAGGGCATTCATACATCATCTGATTGGAGCCAAACTGGTATTGATGCTGTGTTAACCCTTTACCTCTGGGAACCGGATGTGTCTTCTGTATTAAGCCAATGGGAATGAATGAATTCAGTGGTCAGTGGGTTAAAAGATATGAGCTAACAGCCTTCTGGCTCCAAACGATCAACATGTACTTCTACATAGAATCAACCTCCTTCTGGCTCTCAGCAGATGGTCTAATTTTAGTGGAATCAAATAGAGCATTACACTTCAGGACCAAAAGCGATTTTCCACCATTGCCGAAAATCAATGTTTCATAATTCTTAAAGGTATTCTCAGCCATCTGAAAGCTATCATTGGGCGACCTGTGTAAAATTTGATGTGCCTGACAACTAAAGCGGTCATGAGCCTATCAAAGTATCACTTAAAATGAAATTGAATGATTCTTCTACTGCCCCTACAAGCAATCAGCAGTGGTTATTTGTATATCTCGTGCATGAGTATATTGCATAGCACATCTTTACCATGCACTTCTGGCTCTCAACATATTTTTATTTGCTGCCGTTTGTTGTTTGCTTAAAAAAAAAAGGTTTTACTGCATAAACAAAGTTTTAGAATGTCTACATTTCAAGGCCATTTTAATATCTGAATAACAAATGGCCTGTATCATGCTGTCCTTCTAAGTTCTAGTTCAAGCAAATTAGATGCAGTACCGGTAGTTATAAATGAACTCTAAGGCAAGCTGTGCCATGTGCTTTTAATAGAAGCGTGCCAATAATGGCCTTATACTGAATGCTATCTTGCAGCCTCTGGGAAATGGTCAATTTATGCTCTTATTTGCATGATTTAATTTCCACAGACTGCCTCAAACAGGATGACAAGGTACAGTGCATCTCATTGCCATCTTTAACACTATATAAGCAGGTATGCAGTTCTACTCATGAATCTTAACACAAAATAGGACTATCTTGAGAAGTTGAGCTGTTGAGTTGTTGTGGCAAACAGGACAATGCATCTGCTGAAAGCATGTCAAGGTATATCAACTAACGCTCTCCTGACTCTCAACAGGATCATTCTAAGAAATCATGCTTATTTTACCTAACTTTATCAGTTACAGTGTATTCTGCAAACTTTTTGATATAAGCCAGAAAGATGTCAAATCCGTAGGCCTCTGCTGGTTTTCTGGCTTCCAACGGATGCAATTTTCACGCATGGATTTGACCAATGTGTCTTTGCACAGACACAAGCCCTAACCAGCATCCTAGTCCTTCTAAATCACCATCTTCCCTGCAAAGATTCACATACATGGCTTTGTGCCAGGTACCCAAGAACGATGAAATAACTACGGGGTTGTCTGCGATCAATACGTAGCCCACAAAGAGGAACAGTGTTAAAAGGCTACTGGGCCATCGTTATTAAGTTAACCTTTATTCTTTTAGTATAATCTACATACATGTATATAGGTGCCCTGGTCTACTAGATATCATCTGGTGGGAGTTGAAGGACATGTTGTATGCTGTCCAGTTTTTTATTTTTCTTTAATAATGCAACGATCATCCACCGAGGACAATCACCCTTGAAGCTAGGCCTGAGTCATCACAGTCTTCCTTTAATTCGGAGCCAGATGGTTGAAAACTTTTCAGGTCCTGATGCCCCACTAAATTCCTACATGCGAGACAGTACACAGATTTTACAATGAATTTGTATATACCTACAACCTGGCTTGAGCATGTCAGAAAGATGGCTAATTTTTTTTTACAACAGATGAAAATGAAATTTCATGCCACAATTCATTCCCAAATGAAAAATAAAACATTAGAGAATTCTAATCGTGTCTCCAATAGTCACGGTCGGAGCTGGATTTATGAGCCGAAATGACTTATGCCTACTTGTAGGCAATAGCTGACAGGAGAGATAAGAACTAGGTCCAGCCACCACTGACTGTGATGTGATTTTGGAAGAAACTGCAATATCATCAGATATGATGAAATAAGGAACTAAAATCCTGCCTGATTGTGGATTGCAATGGTCTTATCAAAAAGGACAATCAAATTCCAGGCACTCTACATTATACTACGTAATACCAATTTCGGGATTACGTTAAATGAGACCCCGTTAGTGCGCATGCGCTAATCAGCAATTCGTTAGTCGCGTGTTATTGAGCCAAAAGGACACCTTTGTGGCTCAAGAAATCAGATATTATTATCCACGCAATCCCCGAAATTCAAAGGTAAAAAACGTTATTAGTTTCATCCTTGACATTTACTGATAACTTTGAGACACTTATTTTTATAAATCACGCCCTTCTGAAGTGATATTTTATCGATAGAATTGTAATGTCTCAAATGGATAGCAGCACCGCTGCGTTACCTCCGTCCGCGCTTCCACCGCCTGGTAGCGCTGGAGCCACGGGCTCCGACGGAAAGAAAAAATTACCCAACTCCAGTGGCAAAGTCACGGCTGGCAAAGTCAGCAAGAGTGGGCCGGGGAAAGCTAAAAGTAAAACAAAGTCGGACTCGGAGCCAAAGGCAATGAGCGAGAAGAATCAGAAAGTGGAATCAACGGTTCCATTTTCTACTTTCAATAACAGACTTGATAAAATGGAAGCGCTTCTTGCGCGAGTGGTTGAGGCGTTGCCCGCTGCTAATGCTACGGCTGTCACCGGCAGCTCACACCCGTCTTCGTCTCGCGGCTCCACCGGGGCTACCGGCGGGGAAGACTATGTGCAACGGCCTCCGTTCGACCACGGGAATGACATACCGCCCACCGGGCTCATGGATTTTTACGGTCTATCCGCGGATGCAAACGAAGCGGGCGCCGTCTCGGAGGAAGAGAATTTTGACTCAGACATGCCTCAACCTGATAACTTTGTCATTCCCTCGATCGCCGCAAAATTTGCAATGGCATCGGATATCGGAGATCCTATTGATGAGGAGATAGCCCAATCTACTTCATATCTCATGACACACCAATTGGAGGGGAAAGTTCTTGATGAAGTAACTGCTAAATACCCAGCTCCAAGCAATTGTCAGATTATAGAGGCACCAAAGGTGAACCCTGTGATATGGGACAATCTACCTCCGATGACAAAAAGCCGTGACTTGAAGTTACAGCGAGTCCAAAAATCACTCACTCATGGCATCAATGCATTTGCCCGCTCCGTTTCTACGGGCGGTATAACTGATACACAGCAAGATGCTTTGGCGTTGATTTGCAACGCTAACTTTGAACTGAACTGCCTGAGAAAAGAGCTCATAAAACCTGACTTGAATGCAAGGTTTACGCATCTGTGCAAACCTACTCTGCCAGCTACTAGACTTTTGTTTGGTGATGATCTTGGAAAGCAGGTGAAGGATCTCAAAGATCAGCAACTGGCAGCGGCCGGTGTGATGAGGGACAAATTCAAACACCGCTTTGCTTCGCATCCCTACCGGGGACGTGGCTACAATGCACCGGGGCACCGCTGGGGCTCACAGAGCCAATCCCACGGGTATAGCAGGCCAATGTCAGGATCGCAGGGTGGCCCTTTTTTAGGGTACAGACAGAACAGGAGGGGCAGACTGCCTCCGTACACTCAGTCTCAGGCTCCGAACCAGCCTCAAATGCAAGCGCCAGGTGCCCAGAGGGGTCCCATGGGCCAGCAGAGGAGGAAGTAGAACTCCCAAGACCAAGTCACGACAAGGTCAGTGAATCACACTCTGATCACATTTTTAGCGAAAATGATTTGACTAATGCTAGTACTAGTAGTACATGTAGTGTTCCCCCAGTGGGCGGTCGACTGAGGTATTTTAGGAAAAATTGGCAAGAGCTAACAACAGACCCTATTGTTATTAGGGCTGTCTCGGGATACAAGATCGAGTTTGATGTAGAAAAAATTAAAGACTTGCATGAATTAAAGGCTAAACGCTATAAACGGAGCGTCCCGGATGCTAAGCGCATTCAAGTAGAAATTACTAGCCTCCATCGTAAAAATGTTATTGAGCCCTGTGTACATGAAGAGGGTGAATTCATTTCTAATATTTTTACTACGCCAAAAAGAACTGGAGGTGTACGTCTAATCCTCGATCTTTCAGAATTGAATAAATGCATGATGTATCAGCATTTTAAGATGGATAATATCCACACTGTGCTGGATCTTGTATCCCCTGACAATTTTCTAGCCTCTGTCGACCTCAGAGATGCATATTATACAGTACCGATCCACCAAGAGGATAGGAAATACCTCAAATTTATTGTCAATGGTCAATGTTGGCAATTCAAAGCACTGCCCAATGGTCTCAGTACAGCACCAAGGCTATTCACAAAATTACTAAAGCCAGTTTTTTCTAAGCTCAGACAAACTGGTCACATTGTGGTAGGATATTTGGATGACACAATCCTCATTGCAGAAAATGAGGAAAAGCTCAAAGCAGCTGTTAAGGCTACCACTGACATCCTTGCACAACTCGGGTTCATTATTCACCCTGAAAAATCGGTACTTACCCCCACCAAAGAGATAACGTTCCTTGGCTTTGTTCTGAATACAAATACTATGCAAATTAGGCTTCCAGAAAGCAAGGCGCTCGAAGTCGAACGCCTCTGTCAAGAGCTTATTGACACTAAAGAGCCCTCAATAAGGCACGTTGCCAGGGTTATTGGAAAGATCGTTTCAACTTTCCCAGCAGTCCAATATGGCCCTCTCTTCTATCGTACTTTAGAGAGAGACAAAATTGCAGCACTAAAAGCAAACAGAGGTCATTTCGATAGAAAAATGACACTTTCAATTGAAGCCAAGGGTGAACTTCAATGGTGGGTCGAGCATGTAACGTCTTCATTCGCTCCAATAAGAAGACCGAAACCAGGCCTTGAGTTGCGCACGGACGCCAGTGGGGCTGGCTGGGGTGCTACTAACCTCCAATCATGCACAGGTGGTAGATGGAATGAAAAAGAATTGCACAAAGCAAGAAATTATGGCATAAACTACCTTGAAACAGTCGCTGCCGGGTTTGGCGTTCAATCCTTCTGTGCTGATGTGGAAAATGTGCATGTACTACTCCGTGTTGATAATGTAACCGCAGTATCATACATTAACAATATGGGGGGCTGCAAGTCCGCAGATTGCAATGAGGCAGCCAAACACATTTGGGAATGGTGCATGAGTAGGAACATATGGCTATCAGCTGCCCATTTACCAGGGAAACTAAACACAGAGGCAGACCACATGTCTAGACACTTTAACCACAAGACAGAGTGGATGCTAAATACAGATGCATTCAAAGAAATTGCTCAGCAATTTGGTTCCCCAGAAATAGACCTATTTGCATCAAGATTAAATAAGCAAGTTGACAGATACATCTCATGGCTGCCTGACCCTGGAGCTGAAACAGTTGATGCTTTCACAATCGACTGGAAACCATTAAGTTTCTACGCTTTCCCACCTTTCTGCCTCATCGCAAAATGCTTACAAAAGATTAAATGCGATGATGCAACAGGCCTACTAGTAGTTCCAAACTGGCCTACCCAACCATGGTTCCCTCTTTTGAAGGGTATGATTATTGGGGAGCCAATGTTCATAGCTAGAAGGCCAAACTTACTAGCACAGCCTATTACAAATGAGCCACACCCGCTTAATAATCAACTTGATTTGCTTTGTTGCAGGTGCTGCGCCAGCCACTAGAAAGTAAAGGTTTGAGTGCAAGAGCTATCAATGTAATAGCAGCATCGTGGCGAGCATCAAGGACAAAGAACTATGCCGTTTACATAAGGAAATGGAAGAAATACTGCCATAAAAAAGGCTTGAACTATCTCCAGGCGAGATCCAATGATGTAATTGATTTTTTGTCAGAACTCTTTGAAAGTGAAAGAGCTAGTTATAGTGTTATAAATTCTGCACGCAGCGCCTTGTCTGCATTTCTAGTACTTGAGGATTCGTCACGTACAGTTGGAACTCATCCTCTTATTAGTCGTTTTTGTAAAGGAGCATTCCAATTGCGCCCTCCGGCGCCAAGATATAAGGAGATTTGGGATGTGAACATAGTGTTTAATTATCTACATAAGTGGGCACCAGCGAATTCGCTCACGTTAAAAACTTTGACTATGAAACTTTGCACACTTATGGCGCTGATCTCGGCCCAGCGGGTCCAGTCACTGCACAGCTTGCATCTTGACTACATGAAAATCAAGGGCAGCGAAGTTCTGTTCATTTTTAAGGACCTCCTAAAGCAAACGAGACCGGGGAATGTGAACTTTAACTTGAAAATGAAGGCATATCCTCCAGACAGGAGGTTATGTGTACTTAACTACTTGCGGCACTACTTGCGCAGAACGGAGAGCGTCAGGGGACAGGAACGCTATCTGTTCATCAGCTTCAAGAAACCGCACAAACGCGTTACTACGCATACCATCGCCAGATGGGTGAAGGAAACGTTGACCTTGGCAGGGATCGACACAGAAAACTACAAAGCTCATTCTACTAAAGCTGCTTCAACTTCGGCGGCAAACAGTACAAATCTGCCTATCAAGCATATACTAGCCCAGGCAGGCTGGTCTTCTGAACGGACGTTTCGAACTTATTACATGAAACCAGTGGAGAACAGGAACGTTAACTTCACAGGTGCAATCATGACGTCCTAAAGGATGCCCTAGTTTTGGCATCGCATTTATAAGGTCAGCTGGTTTACCTTTTTATCTTGCTATTTAACCCAATAATGTATACTATTGTGTTGAGCACTGGTTCGGATGGCCTACTGAGCTTCGAAATCTCATTTAACGTAATCCCGAAATTGGTATTACGTAGTATAATTGAAAGATTAAACGAGAACTTGTTTGAGATTTAATCTCAATTATATAAGTAATATAAATGAGGGTTTACGTCCCTCCCTTACCCTCCCTAGTGCTGGGTATTGTTATTAATTACAGTTCTCGTTATCTTTCTGTTTGGTTCAGTAGGCACATCCTCGGCTATCTACGAATATTGCTGATTAGCTCTGTGGTGGGGAGCTACGGGGCTGGAGTTGCTAACAAATCCAACGCACCTTCGGAGATGCACAGAGCGCAATCATCGGTGTTGTTAACTTTTCAGTAAGATAATTCTGAATTATAATTGAGACTATCTAATTAATTAAAGCGACAAACTAACCTCGGTAGATCTCTAATAACAATACAAAAGCTTGTTTATTTTCTCCATTTGACGGTACGATAGGGGTAAGACCGGATAACATTATAAAAAAAAAAAAATCCTTCCACCATGCTTCCACCCTGCGATAGGTTGGCCATTCAGGTTTCTGTATGCATGCGAAGCGCCCTCTAGTGTCCCATGAATGTGCTAATCTGCCTAAAAATCGATGAAGATTTGCTAAATTACGATCATTTTTTAGGTAAACTTCCTGTAAATTTATAAAATGATTGATAATTTTGGTATTAGTTTGTAGGAGAAATAGAGTTCTACGGTGAAAGAGCTAGTTATAGTGTTATAAATTCTGCACGCAGCGCCTTGTCTGCATTTCTAGTACTTGAGGATTCGTCACGTACAGTTGGAACTCATCCTCTTATTAGTCGTTTTTGTAAAGGAGCATTCCAATTGCGCCCTCCGGCGCCAAGATATAAGGAGATTTGGGATGTGAACATAGTGTTTAATTATCTACGAAAGTGGGCACCAGCGAATTCGCTCACGTTAAAAACTTTGACTATGAAACTTTGCACACTTATGGCGCTGATCTCGGCCCAGCGGGTCCAGTCACTGCACAGCTTGCATCTTGACTACATGAAAATCAAGGGCAGCGAAGTTCTGTTCATTTTTAAGGACCTCCTAAAGCAAACGAGACCGGGGAATGTGAACTTTAACTTGAAAATGAAGGCATATCCTCCAGACAGGAGGTTATGTGTACTTAACTACTTGCGGCACTACTTGCGCAGAACGGAGAGCGTCAGGGGACAGGAACGCTATCTGTTCATCAGCTTCAAGAAACCGCACAAACGCGTTACTACGCATACCATCGCCAGATGGGTGAAGGAAACGTTGACCTTGGCAGGGATCGACACAGAAAACTACAAAGCTCATTCTACTAAAGCTGCTTCAACTTCGGCGGCAAACAGTACAAATCTGCCTATCAAGCATATACTAGCCCAGGCAGGCTGGTCTTCTGAACGGACGTTTCGAACTTATTACATGAAACCAGTGGAGAACAGGAACGTTAACTTCACAGGTGCAATCATGACGTCCTAAAGGATGCCCTAGTTTTGGCATCGCATTTATAAGGTCAGCTGGTTTACCTTTTTATCTTGCTATTTAACCCAATAATGTATACTATTGTGTTGAGCACTGGTTCGGATGGCCTACTGAGCTTCGAAATCTCATTTAACGTAATCCCGAAATTGGTATTACGTAGTATAATTGAAAGATTAAACGAGAACTTGTTTGAGATTTAATCTCAATTATATAAGTAATATAAATGAGGGTTTACGTCCCTCCCTTACCCTCCCTAGTGCTGGGTATTGTTATTAATTACAGTTCTCGTTATCTTTCTGTTTGGTTCAGTAGGCACATCCTCGGCTATCTACGAATATTGCTGATTAGCGCATGCGCACTAACGGGGTCTCATTTAACGTAAACCCTCATTTATATTACTTATATAATTGAGATTAAATCTCAAACAAGTTCTCGTTTAATCTTTCAATTTAATTAGGCTCTTCAGTTTTCAGTCAGAGAAAAAGCAAAATCTGCACAAAATCAGTGAAAGACTTGTGACTGATTAGATAACAGACGTTTGCCACATTTTGCAGCTGATCAGGCCTTTTAGTTGACTAGAAGGACTAAAATACCCTCAAAATATGATTTACTATATGTATGACCATTCCAAATTCTAATCAGGAATAAAACATATATGTTTATGTTTTCATGTTTAATGATTAAATTTAGTGCTTTTCATGACCCCGCCACTATTGTTCATATGTATATGTTATTGATTTGTAAATGTTTTTAAAGCGGAACTAAAATTGAAATATCATAATTCCTTTCAAAATCCAATTTGAGAGGTTTTGTGCAGTGTGTCCCATAGGTCATAAGTCTTTTCTTCCATTAAAAATATTTGTTTTAGTGATAAGACCATTGACTAAATATTCTTTCTGGTATCCATAATAAAAAGATATTTTCATTTTTAGATTAATTGATAACAGGACACATTGCATGAAATGGCCTATTACAGTTCGATCATCAAGTGCTGTGATGGACATTATCACTTTTTGGAGAAACAAAGAGAGAACATAAGAAGCGAACAAACGTAACCTACCCGTATATTCTCAAACGACTGCCTATTTGTGACATCGAAGAGTAATAGCAGTGCATGGGCATCTCTGTAGTATGCATGTGTGACGCTCCGAAACCTCTCTTGGCCTGCTGTATCCCAGATCTGCAATGATACAAATATGAAGAGAAAGTGAGCAGAGATAGAATTACGAGTAAAAACAAAACAAAACAAAAAACAAGATGGTTGCGTCTACAATATGCCTCCACTTACATTCAATTTGTTCAATCATTCATATCATTTGTTATTAGAATTTTCATGATATATGTATTTCAGCTTGACAATAAATATAAACTTGATAAAGAGAGAAGAGACATTGATCATTACGATTATTAGTTTGTCATGACATAAATTTAGATTTGTCACTTTCTACCCAGATGTAGCAAATGGGTATCTTGTAGAAAAGATTTGTTTTTTGTTTAAACTTATACAGTACTATTGTAGTAGTCATGCTAAAGATAGATTATGTAGTATAGTGGTAATGGAGCATCATATTCATAATTTGCAGGGTTTTTTTTATTCTTAGTAAAAATGATTTGGCCAAAGTCAGAGGTTTTTTTTTCTTCATTAAAAAACAAAAATTATCTTTGAAATTGCTTTATACTATCAAACAACTTGAAAAACAAATCTTTCAGATTTTCTAAAGAAAGAAGAGCATATATTTTCAGGAGACAATACATATTAGGTCAAGATCCGCCGTATCCTCTGCTAAAGTTGAGGGTATTGACTTGTATGATTTACTAAAAGGTGAAGCCCTGCTGGTTATCAGCACGCACTGTCTGAAACTCAGAATTACAAAAACATGCTCCGTTTGATGAATATTACAATTGACATTTCAAGAACAACTATGGATGGACAAACATTATGCAGCGAAGTCATAAATCTACGCTCTATCCACGAATTGTCTACATAGCTGTCTCTGTCTCCATCTCTCTTTCTCTCTTTTGTTTTCTATCTCTCTTCATTTTCTCTCCCCTTCTTTTCCCCTCTCTCTCTCTCTCTCTCTCTCTCTCTTTCCTTCCCTCTTTCTTTCTCTCTCTTTCCCTCACTGATTGCTGCAGTAAACAACATACATTCTCCTTCCTAGTCAGCCAACAAAGCACATTCTAAAATAGCACTTGAACGAGAAAGCTGATGTGTAGATGCGAGGCACCTTCGCCCACTCATATTTCTCTCTGACATTCACTGTTTATTTACAGTAGCTTCCACATATACCAGCCTATGACTGCACATGGAAACAGAGACGATGTCGCAGGAGAGAAAAACATCTTTCTTTTGATTGAGAATGAAACGAGGCAGATTATTTTTTTCATTTGCAATACGTCTGGGCTGGGATTTTGAGAACTATTACGCAGGTACACTTTGACCAAGATTATTAGTATTACTGTAGCTATGAAATACAAAAAACAAAAAAAATGATATGCACAGAGGGAATATCTCCAAGGTGAAAAATGTACGGTACTGTCTTTTAAATCTTTCAATCAGAAAGGTTCTGAACTTTCTGAGTTGTTTTAATGATTAAAAAAAAAATCAAGGGGAAAATACCATAGAACTAATGTTCTTATGAAATATGGCATACACAGTATTTCCAATCCATACACTAACATTGAACTTTCTAACTAACTTACTCATGACCTTAACAAGAAATGAAATGCTGATTTATGAAAAGTAATGGAAATAAGAAGATTGGTAACCCTATCTTTCACAGTGTGTATCCTACAAGTACACTTTGACACTGCATGATGAGGCATCAAAATGATGGATGTAGGGGATGAACAACTTTTTCTACTGTCATGCTGATATTGGCAGGTGGCTTCTCCACACAAAAGCAGAAGGAGGGGGTAGAGAGAGAGAGAGAGAGAGAGATGGTGTGGAGAGAGAGAGAGAGAGAGAGAGAGAGATGGAGAGAAAGAAAGAGAGAGAGTATAAGAAGAAGGGAGAATGACATGAGGTGTGTAAAAGGATGCAAGGAAAAGAGGAGTGAGAAAGAAAGAGAGAGGAGACATCAGAGAATGTAGAGGATGACAAGCAAGGTGGCAATGAGAAAGTGGAGTGAGAGTTACAGTGAAAGAGAGTGAGATAGAGCACAGGGGGAGAGGGACTGATAGAGAATCAGACAGAGAGACAGAGCAAGAGAGACGTTTGAAAGCTTAAGTGCTTCAAATGATATATTATTACACAGATGGCTTTTAATTCTGATAAATATTGTAAATGTTTACACTCCTGGGAAAGACGACTGACACGAACGATAAATAATTTACTCTATTTACTTTTGATTACTGGGTTCGTCTAGATTATGCATGTTTTAAAAAGTGCAGTTCTAGAAGATTTTCCTCTTTTTTTTGTTGGGGGAGGAGGGGGGAGGAGGGGGGGGGGGGGTATGTGGAAGAGAGCTTGAGGGTTCTTGTATTCATTTTCTACATGTACACTGCTCAAATTCATTAATAATTAAGAAGAAAAAAATCTGGTTGTACAGCCAATAACTTTAGGACACTTTTATACCCAGACTTTTATTAATGAATCACAAAACTTATGTTTCCCTATTCGTAACAGTTTATATGTAGTTCCATGAAAAATTCTGGTGTTAACAATAAATGAAACTATGGGTGACTATGATACTAATGGACAATTGAATATAAATACTTGTCTGTCTGGGCAAGCATAACATTTTAATCTATTTATCCAATGCTTCTACAAAAACTGTCTGCAATTAAATGATCTTTTGAAGACTTCCAACAATTGTAAAAAAGTTGTTTATCACCCTGCCTATAAATGACCCTTTTAAGACTTTATGCCTATACTTGTTTATGTGTCATTCTGTCATTCCCTTTCTACAGGTGTCATAACATATTCACGATGAGGTGATTTATCCTCCCACACACCTTATTTCTGACAAACAAGCGCTAGTGAAAATAAATTACCGGGATTTGTTGTGAGCTGGGAGGAGCAGCAGTGTGTTCCAATCTACTGCTGATTGTAAAGGATGAGAATCTTAGATATTCAGATGGACATATTAAAAAACGAAAAACTAAAAATGAATACAATTTAAAAGGCCAACTTAATGATAACAAGTATTATGAACAATCTCTCTTGATAAGTTTAAAAACCTGAATGTTATACTACCTATTACAACAGAGAAAAATTAAAATAAAATAAAAAAATTCTCAACATTTTTATTTATCTATTTATTTATATACTTATTTATTTAGTTTTAGCTGTTGAAAGAATATGTTTATATAATATTGACTGGCCTTGTGGGAGATATCACATATATTACCAAAACTAGACTCACATTGCCCTGAGTCAAAGGACGAGGCCAATATGGGTCTTGTGAGGGTAATATATGTGGTATCTTTTGAAAGTTAAGCCAGTCAATGTTTTTATTGTTATCCAAATCAGACATTATTGTTATCCAAATCAGACATCTAGAGCAAATACATAAATCAACCATGACAATCTCAAAGAACTGAAAAACTTTGTCAAACCAGCACTGTGCATCCAGTGCTTGGCAAAATTTTTGATACACTGCAAACAGTGTGCCTTTGGTGTGATTATCACGTCACAATAGAGTGCGCGCAAAGTGCGCAGGTTCTCGTACGCATAATAGATGCGCAATGAAATAGACAAAATACGGCGAGGTCAAGACTATATTTACTGCTTTTTTAACACGTAAAGTCCGTAGGCTTTTTCATGAGAGGGTAATATGGTGTTATATTTACTGATTAGCTCTTTTAGGATTACAACAAGTGATATGATTTTTTTAAACCACTGCTCAGATGTCTGATACTGATAATAATTCAATGTATTTCAAAAAGGGGGCATGTGAAAATAGGAATCCACTTATCCAACTTATTTTGAGGGCACAAATTATTTCCATTGGAGAAAAATTGAAATTTAACAAATTTAACAAATAGGACAAATCAAGAGTAGCCAATTTCTTATCCTCCACTCAATTTCCTGGTACTGAATTATCAATGATATTTTTCTCCTCTCTATGCTCTTAATATAGCCAATTTGTCACCAAGGTGAGCCTGCCCCTTTCAACATTCTAAAATGATCAAATGATTTACAGAAAGTAATCATGCAAAAATATCTAGGTTAGAATGAAGCACATTCTTTTGTCTTGACATTCAAGTCAAATCAGGGGTATGAATCATGGGGCCATTATGAGAAATGATTACAATCTCCTAGATGAGAAATGTTTAGATGAGTTGGATGAGCACTTGCAGAGTGCACTAACTGCACTTAGCAAGACTTGAGTCACTTTTTGGCCATGGGCAAAAAAGGGGGCAATAGATGCATTCAGAATATGACATGGAAAAAAAAACACTTTAAAAAATGGACCCCTTAACTTTTGAGCCTAGTAATTGTAAATCTAGAGGCATGTGGAAATTGATTGCTGGGGAATAAGTTGTGGCCGCAAATTACTACCCATCTAAATTGAATAAATTAGACAAAATTCATTAATCTTTTGGGAGAAATAAAAAATCTATTTCTATTTTTTTTTTTACCATGGGCTATTTCCCCCCAGGCCTGTAAAAGTCATGGGGTTCCTGACGGCCTAAAGGTTTATAATTATCATTGCAGCATGAGCTAAATCCAGGATTATGTTACAGAATCTGACACAAAGTTACCCAATCCCTTTAAACACAACCTGACTTTAAACACAGAAACTCTTGTGAAAACTTAAAAATATCATCTGATCATAACTCCTTTTTCATTGTCAGGTTTTGATCAAATTTTCAGAGTTCTGTTTGTACATATTTTTTCTCATTTACTAAAATCAACTTCAAAATGGTTTGGACTTTCCCTTGAAGACATGAGCCTTAATTACTGCACCTACATGTACATGTTATTAAACAAGATTTCCCTGTTTAACAGGCACATGGAGTAAGGAACAAATTTGTAGCTAAACCACTAGCTCGAGGTAAAGCAACATCAAAATGGAACAACTTTCCATGTATTCATGGAAAGAAAGATTGGAATAGAGACATACATATTAAAAACAATATAACATTCTCAATTACAATGAAAATGCACTTGTGTGCTTTTTCACTGTAATTTTATTCAATGGCCGATGGAAAGTAGCCTGAAGCAGTTCACCTGCTATGATAAAAATTTCCTATGCAAATGCAATAAGAATGAACAAAGAATAGAACACCGGCTTGGGTGAAACATCTTTCCATAGATTCAGCTTGAAATTAGATCTAACACACAGCACTAAAATGATATTGCTCTTAATTACAATGATAATGCAATTGTGTAGTAAAGCTTGATACAATCTATTAAAATTATTTGTTTTAAATTTTAAAAAAATAAGCCTGATATGAGATCATCTGATACAATAAAAATTTTATCATGAAACAAAGTGGGTGAGGAATAACACATGTCAAAAATCACTGGCTTCAGGCAAATCATGTGTGATAAATACAACTCTGGTTTCTCTCGTAACAGACATGTGGAGATAGGCAGAATTAATGAACTATGGATATCTGAAACATACCAGAAAATAAGCTACTCCCCCCCCCCCCTCCCTTCCACTCAGCATGACCTATGCTTCTATTGACAAATATAATCACAACTTGTTGTAATGTTATGCACAGTGCTGGGGGTAATGAGTGATTTATTATGTTCCAAACAGTATGTTGGCTGTACTTGACATTCTAGCAGATGATGCAGCCAGTCAATGTGTCCTAGTAATAGCTGGGCTCCTGGTTACTGCCCCCGCATGTTGTCGGCCTAACAGACGATCAAAGCCATGGCGAATGTGATGGAAATGTCAGGGTATGCTAATCATGAGGAGTACCGCACTCACGAATGTGCTTGCTTGCTCGCTGCTTTTGGAGTAGTGGAGCAACACATAAAGCGAGGGGATGAGAGAGAGAGAGAGTGAGATAGAGAGTGAGATAGAGAGAGAGAGAGAGTGAGAGAGTGATAGTGAGAAAGAGAGAGAGAGAGAAGAGAGAGAGAGAGAGAGAGAAGAGAGAGCGAGAAGAGAGAGAGAGAGAGAGATAGTGAGAAAGAGAGAGAGAGAGAGAGAGAGAGAGAGAGAGAGAGAGAGAGAAGAGAGAGAATGTTGTTTATCAGTTTTGATTCACAGGTAGTAGAGTGCATACATCTTATCAGCAGAGATGGATAGCCAGAGTGTGGGAGGAAAGCAATCACATCAAGAAAGATACATGCATATGGCCAATTTAAAAGACACAGCAACAACAATAGAGAGACAGACAGATAGAAATGGTAGTGGAGAGAAATGAAATACAAGCCAATAGAAGGGTTATTAGGAGAGAGATAAGGAGATTTAATGAAGAGCAACTACAAAGAGAGAGATAGAGAGAGAGAGAGAGAGAAAGATCAAGAGTGGGGAATAATTAAGAGACAATGAAACAGAAATAGAGTTCAAGAACAAATTGGCATAAGAAGAGGAGTACGACGCACAGAGAAAAAGGAAATATACACTGTAGATACAACTATCTACAAACCAACAAGGCAACAGAGACATACAAAAATATGGAGATGCGGGAGATAGAAAGAGAGAAAGGGATAGAGAAAGAGAGAGGAGCAAATGCACAAATCTAGAGGTACATTTACATGTACACGTGCGTGGGCGAAGGCATAGACAGCCCCTGTGTGTGTATGCCAGTGTGTGTGTATGAATGATGAATGGGGGTGTGGGTAGTGTCCAAGTGTGTTTGTGCAGGCATACAAAAATTGCTTTCAGAGGCTAGCTAGGTGGTGGTGTATGCACTGCATGCATAGGGCTTGTTTGGTACAAGGAAAAGGGTTGAGGGAGAGAAGGAAATAAGAACGTTGAGTTGCATGGTGTATCGTACACAGGAAAAGTGATACTTTTGTGTACTGTACGTACATGTACGTTGGGCAGAGAGTCTATATCAATGCACCAAGTCGATTGTAAATTGAGTTTTGTGGATACTATCCAATGTTTGAACTAAGGGATGAATTTACTGCAGCTAAATTTCATCTTTTTCTGGTGTCTTCTGAAAGCTAGACACTTGTCTTGGCAGACTAAAGAGCCAAAATGGAAACTGGTTCCTTGTTTCTCAATAATGAAAAAAATAAATTGAGCAAATAAATCAACGTATCTCAAATGTCTAATTACAAACCTTAATATTAATGATACTACGTACAAATTCACAAAAAGAAAAAGGAGAAAGAAGCACACCATATGCCAATGAAATGAAAATTTGAATTCAAACTTTGCAACTTGCTACGTGAAGATCGACTTACTGTTACGTTACTTACTTACATGTACTTACAACGTCCATCTTAATAATTTGATTCTTACATCTCAATACAAACTATGGGCACATACCCACAAAATCAACTTGAACATCAGAAAATAAGTGCAAAATACAAACATATAATTTCAGTGTAAATTAACTATTAACCTTTCATGCATGACCCTAACAATTAAATGATTTTTTTGTCATAGTAACAAATCCATTTGAGTCCATTTGAGTCAATTTTGACATTTGTCTCAAGAATGTGAGAAGATAGATAATGTAAGTAAATGCTTTTAGCACCATCCTCGGTAGACATTTAGGAACAAAAACAAGACCCTGTGACCTGCAATACAAGAAGTGGAGGAGTCCATGAAGATGCGCATTTTCACCACAAAACAAAAATGTTGAGTAGTTTCCCCATACAATGTACTGTACATATAGGCAATGTGTTTGTATGACACTTGTTCACTGCAAAAATTGCTCTGCGTCAATTACCTATACTAACCGAATTCATAACTTCAGCCCTGGACCAACGCTACACAAAACCCTAAGCCTAACCTAATACCCAATTACAACCTAAACCTAGCTACCCCAATATTTTTTGACGAAATAAAGCCCACAAAATTGTGGCATTAGTGAATGTTGTGTCACCAGGCAATGCACCATGCAATCCTGGTGGTGTCACTTCACTCTGTGTAAGCATCATAGTTAACAATTGTCCAAAAATGGGGTCATTATTTGGGATGATCATGAACATTTCAATGTTCCGATTTGTAAAAAAAAAAAAAAAAATTGTTTTTGATTTAAGGAGAATGCCATTTTTATGGAAAAGGGGCATGTATTTGGAAAAAGGAATCAGTGACTTGTATAACATTGGGCAATTTTTGCAAAAATATGGTACTTTTTGTGAATTTGTACCTGATAAGCCCAAAATAAGGTTATATTTAGAATGTGTGCCTGGTTTTAGGTAAATGTTTTTTTATGTTGTTGAAAATGTTCTTGACAGTCCGCAAACAGGGGTTCATTTTGGACTCTACCATAGATCATGTGTTCCCACTTTGAATATGAAGTGACACCGTTGCTTATGTACTAAGTTCATATCTTGTGAAGACAGCAGAATGTCTTTCACAAGCCTGAAGGTCATGTTTCCATAAGCAACCACAGAAGTAAGGCCCCAATTTGTAAGTGGCCTCACAATGGTTCAAAAGATTAGATCTTGTATCCTAGAAGATAGATATAGATAGCCATTGACTTTAAAAAAGCGCAGTAAACATATTTTTGTCTTCATTTTCATCTAAAATCCAAAGCTAACAAGGAATATGTATTCAATGTATGATGTATTAGTTATTTTTAAATGATCATGAAATGAAGGTGAATTTTGTAATCAATGTGGTTACAAATAAAAGAAAAAAGGATCTTTCCCTGAATTTTTTTCACATGTTCAAGAACACTAAATGTTCATTTTCAACAAGAATTAAGTGTTAGTTCACATAAGAAAGTCTTGGTGAACAAAATAATGCTAACGTTACAGAAATAATCATAACTAGAGGACTGATATTAAAGGAATTACACATCCATATATTTTTCCTTCGCATCAGCTTTTTGACTGATTTTTGATTTTTTTTCTTCACATGTAAGGTATTGAGTTTTCCCTTAGTGCCATCCTAAATATTGAGAGGCTGAGCAAGAAATTCTTACACCTATTTCATCCTGACTAATCATGCAAAATGGCATACATCAGTATTCTACTGTCTGGAAGGTTTAAAGTTGATTTGCATCAAAATATTAATAGAGTTATCTAACCTTAGAGTTACCCCATTTCCTACCCTAAAAAAACCCCTAAAAATAACTCTGGACCCCACACTACTCCTGAATAACACTGACCCTAAACCTACTTATTGCCACCAAAACAAATATCAGAAAACCTAGTGTATACTCTACATTGTAGGTAGCTTCAATATTCAATCAAGAAAGAGAGACATAAAACAGAGTAGAATACTGAAATCCATTAAATCATGAGCAATCCAGAACTGGTAATTGTATTTGCAAGCAATTCACATCAGTGATTTCGATATGTAAAAAAACAAATTCTGGTCAACAAGACAATAATTGAGAGTGACTCAGTCATTTATCATGCAGTTTTATTGATGGCCATTCATTAATCATACTGGACTGAGGGCAAATATACCACCACTAAACAAGGCCAGGGATTACATAGGAATGCATCTACGTTGGCATGCGTCACATATCTTGGCTCATTAGCTGAAAAACATGCAGATATTTGTGTGTGTGGGCAAGCCACATGCCAAATTTGACCAAATTAAAGATGCTTGTTTGGTGGTGCACACCAGCTGGGGAAGGCTGATTTGCAATGGAAGATGCATGCTCATTTTGGCCTGGAAGCCCATCTATTGTGCTATCAAAGAGAAATTTGTTTTTTATTCCCAAACTCTAAAGTATGGGAATAAGAAACAAATTTCTCTTTGATAGCACAATAGATGGGCTTCCAGGCCAAAATGAGCATGCATCTTCCATTGCAAATCAGCCTTCCCCAGCTGGTGTGCACCACCAAGAAGTATGGGATTAAGAAACCTTTTTAGTGCCACTTGTTTACAAATTGTCAGCGTTATTTTGAACCAACAAATTTGTACAGTAGTACATGATTTGTCTATTCAAAATAATGGCCACGAATTATGTAGTAAAAAAATCTCCTTTCATGAGACAAGGTTTTATCACTGGGACTCTTTCAAATTTTTAATGTCTGATACCTGAATTTTAGTATGAGTTCTAGTCATTTAAAAATGTCCACTACCAATACAAGTCATTCTAACATTGTAAAGTACATATTCTAGTCATTCCTACATCTTTACATGTACACATTGTAGTCATTTTCTCAATTGTATACATTCTACATTCAAAGAAAAAAAAAATTCAGACCAACCTACTACAGTCAACAGAAAACCCCTTAATACTCTGACAGCCTAATGTGCTACAAATCATTTTCATTAATCAATACTACATCAACTACACATGTACATGTTTCACGGAGTTAGGCATCATGCAGTGGGGCGCACGTAACGTCTTCACGTTGGGCTTTAAATTAAAATGACGCAATGGGAGGGATAATTGACTGAGGGATAATCGATGATGACATGAGCTATTACTGATGATTATGGCATGTGAAAACAGTAGTTGAATAGTATCTGAGAGTACTAGAGGCTCTCTAAGGACTTGTCTGCCCTTGATAGCCATTCTACATCCAAATTTGGAGTAGAAAATGATTTTGGGGGAGCATAATTGCTGCCCATGGCTTGGGAGGCTTGAAAACATATAAATGTGCAAACAAAGATTCTGCTTACCTGTAATTTCACTTTTGCTCCATCAATGTCAACCACTTTATTCTGCAATGGAGAGAGAAGAGGTAGGTAGAAATGTAAGTCATTAGTCGCATGATACAGAAATAACATGTCATACTTTATTCAACTTATTTCAAGTAAGCATAAACCAAATTAATGGTTAAATTCAATGTACAACTTGAAAAAAAACATGACCAATAGATTTATCGCTTCTAAAATAAGGAGTTATGAGAGAACTCTTCATATCTAAACCCGCCATGACAATGATATCATATTTCTGATTCAATTACAAGGTGAAAAGAACAGTAAATAAGTAATCACACATGCACATAGTGAAATATTTATGTATAATTAGTATTCAAAAATTGATTCAAAGTTTACGAGTCAGTGGAATCCACTCAAGCAGGGGGAAAGGGGTGCCACAATCTGCCATTAAGTACTTCATAAACATTTTCCTACACCCCACGCTTCTATTCCCCTTTCCGAAAAATATGAACAACTTTTTTGCTTCATTGTCAGAGATTTTGGAAGCAAATCTGTGATTCAATCGACCCCTTTTTATCATACTGTACATAATCAGAACAAACTAGAAGCAATTAAAATGATCGTCTGTGTGTACCGTGCATTTTACAATATGTACATGTAGTATTATTATACACGTTTTGCAACTTAGAAAGCCCATGCAGCTCAAGATAATTACTCAAGGCCAACACTGGGCGTAAAATTAAAATCCAGGCTATCGATCAATCTCTTTATTTACTCTCCAAACATTAATCATATCAAGCTAGATTCTTGGCCGCATTGTTGACCAAGTCATCGACAAGTGTTCTCATATAAGAGGGCGAGACAAATTGCTGTTTTCACTTAACGAGTATTGTTTGCTAGATGGGACAGGATGGCTCATTGCAGTCGCTTACCGGTAAACAAGGCAGGAGATCAAAGAAACCAGAGAGAGAGGAGACAGGGGAAGAGAGGGAGAGATTGGAGAGAGGGAGGGCGAAAGAGGGAGAGAGAGGGGGAAGACAGGGGAGAGATGGGGAGAGATGGGGAGAGATGGGGAGAGATGGGAAGATGGGAGAGAGAGGGAGAGAGAGGGAGAGAGAGAGAGAGTGGAGAGAGGGGAGGACAGTGGAGAGATGGGGGAGGAGGAGAGAGGGGGAGAGAGGGGGAAAGAGAGAGAGAGGGGGAAAGAGAGAGAGAGGGGGAGGGGGAGGGGGAGGGGGAGGGGAGGGGGAGGGGTGGGGGTAGAGAGGTTGGAGAGAGAGGAGAGAGGGGAGAGAGAGGAGAGAGGGGAGAGAGGGGAAGAGTGGGGGAGGAGAGGAGAGGAGAGAAGGGGAGGAGAGAAGGATAGAGGAGAACAGGAGAGAGAGAGAGAGAGAGAGAGAGAGAGAGAGGGGAGGGATAGAGAGAGAGAGAGAGAGAGAGAGAGAGAGAGAGAGAGAGAGAGAGAGAGAGGTGCTGGCCTAAAGGTCACAGGCTAGTGAATCATTTTGAGTGGAAACTGGCAATGAAGTATGAGCGTTACAGCGTGTACTGTACATGCATAGAACAGCTGTTCTCCCCCTTAAATACGTGCATTTACATGTAACACTCATCTTATTCTTTAGCTAAGCCTGTCTCTTATCGAAGTGGTATCTACACTACACTTAAAACAGTGGGGTTTCGGGAAGCCCTAGGAGCTCTAAAACTGTCCTACTATATGTCAGTAAGATGATAATATTTGAATTACCATGAATTCCAAAGAGTAAAGTAGAACTGGGATGATTTATTCACTGGAATTGGGTCCACATGACGTTTGGATATGGGGACAACTTTCAAGGGCTGAATTTTTCTGACTCACTAATTACTATTGCATAAAATATTGCTTTTGCAACTTGGATTGGATTTCTTGCCATTTTCTTTGATATAAAGCTTGATGTAACGTTTTGTAATATATTGGTTGTGTTTGGATGCTTCTTTATGCATCTCGAATGTACTTGTAAGATTCCTCATAAAACGGCATCATTATGATATGTCTACCAAGTCATATAAGAATAGTAAATGCTAAAATTAGGGAAAAAAAGTCATATCTATTAAAGTTGATTGAATGTCAAAATACATTGTAGCTAAACTGTATTTTGACATTCAATCAACTTTAATAGATATGACTTTTTTCTCCTGATGGATGTTCACCCACCCCCACCCTAAACTAAAATATGTGTGCCCCCTGTTAAAAATCTAGAATTTTCTTGTCACAATTTCAAAGACTTAAACATGCCTCTTAAAAAATGTGATGAAGCTTTTTTTGCTCCTCTGTCATATCTTTTGGATGCATATTTGTAACCCCATCATTCTCCCCCGAAGATAATAATGGATACGCCCTTGTGTATGTATGTACCTGTACATTTTGGGATCACATGCAGGTACTGTCTGGGCAATGTCATGCTCTAAATAGAGCAAGGCTGTACATGTGATTTGTGACGCTCTATGGAAGCAGACTCATTCATGCTTTGGGGCCCTTCATTACCGAAGGGGTTAAATAGATAAAGTACACCCGGAATGTCATTAGTGAATATTAAAGTGTACGATACATGTTCTGTTAACAAAAATACACTTATTTGTGAGTACAATAAAACCTGCTTAAGTGACCACCTGTCTTTAAAGACCACCTGTCTATAAAGACCACATTTTTTGTTTACCTTAAACATGGTTTCTCATTGAAACATGTAATAAAGGAACCTGTCTACAAAGACCACTTGGGCGGTCGCTATAGACAGGTTTGACTGTATATGCAAGTCAAAGCATGAATCATCAGACACACAGCAAACACCTTAGACAGGATTATGAAAACTGTCTACTATGGTGTTCATGTATAATTTACTGTGTTCTATTTGAAGAAACTCAATGTGCTTGTACCTATTGACTCCATCAGTCACTACCTGCATTATACAGTGGTACATGCATGTACATCACAAAGAACAATAACTGCATAAAGCGAAGGAAAAGATGAACCACTGAATTGAGGACTCATATATCGAGGTTTCAGTTACACAAAGACGTAACTCCATATTTAGCTGAAATGACTATTTGATATAAAATGTTCAGAAAAATGTGGGCTATCCAGGAAACACAAAGACTTAACTCCACCCAACACCCCCTTGAAGTCAATGGCTAGTGAAACATAGACTTAACTCCTTAAGGCTCAAGTGCTCAATGACACATAAACCACTTTTTCTCAAAATAGTCAAAATGGAGTTACATCTTTGTGTCACTGACCCCTCAATATCATCTACCAAGTATGATATAAGGCCATTAGATGAACGTTATCGAGGAATTAACCTAAAGCCCTTTGGTTTTCAGAGCAAGCTTTACAATATAGATTCAAGCCATTGAACATTGTTACGTTCTGAACTTCGCTTCCGATTTATTCTTATTCTCAACTTATTGATACTATATTCATATCTACTGAAGATCCCCTTGATTGACTGCATGGAGGTGATATACTTAACCCATGGTCAACAGGATCCAGGTTGTGCATGTATTAAGCCTATGAGAATATGATCATTCAGTAGCCAATGAGTTAAAAAAGGATTCAAAGCATACATGTATACAGAATAATATAGTGTTTAAAACGCCTCGCTTCACATATTTCAAAATCCAGCTTTGAGATGCCCTGCGTTTCACCATTTCCAAAGTGCCTGCTAAATTTCAAGATAATTGACAATATGGAAAGGGGCTAAAAGAGATCCATGGATTGACGTCATAGCACACTGTGTAACAATTGGGGGTGGAAAACATAGAGGCTGTTCACACCGCAATGAGCGCGGTCTATCGTAGCACCCCCTTTTTTCTAGCGCGCGCTAGACCACGCTCTTTCTCGTGGACCACCCCCAAGAGGTGCTCCAGTGGCACGCCGTTTTGGCTCGCTGTTAGGCGGACCGAAACGACGTTGTACCTTCCAAACCGCAGAGATAGCGCGGTCTAGCGCGCGCTATCTCTGCCGGTGTGAACAGCCTCTTAGAGATTCAGAATTGTGCCCTTAAGATTAAGAGCACCAGAAGGGCATTCATTCTTAAAGATATGTATTAAAACCCTTATGGAACTCAGAATATGATATAAAGAATCAATAAATAATGTTGCCAACATCAAAGAGAAAAGTTGCTCACATTACCTTTAAAAAAAAAAAACCTGTTTTGAATAGGGTATATTAAAATGACCAAACTAAATTCAAAATCAGTCATCTTTCGTATTTCTTCCCGCAGAATGTGAAAAACAAATATATTTTTGTAGGACATTTAGAAAATGAAAACAGTAATCTTTTATGTTGAGGCTTTACTTTTAAAATACATATCCTTTAATATTTAATTTAATAAGAAGGCTTATTTGACATTTTGATTTCTGCATGTAGGCTTACATCTAAAATGTAATCACAAGAGTGAAGTATTTCATAGCACGTCTAGTATCCGTTGCATGATAATTTGCCAGTATTTATGCAGAGCTATAAAACAGGGTTCTTTTGACAGGAAAAGGAGAGTAACACGCCGTTGCTCACAGCAACGGAATATGATACAGCTGATAATTTCCACAGCTTTTCCTGTATCACACTTCCATTAAGGCCAAGGTTGTTCTCACATAATGTCCACTTGCATTGAAATCTGGATAGGGGTTTGTAAGACACACGTATGCTCTTAATTGTGTGTGTGGAATGTTTTGTTTGAATTCAATCTGATGTTTATCCAAAGCTAAGGTATAATACTATTTCTGAAACTACACAATGATATATTGTTTTCTGCAAGGAGCACTGCCTCTACAATAAAAAAAAATACTCAACAAATTTTGGCAAATATTGTTGAGTCTGGCTAAAAAATGACAGATAATCATCCTTCCCATTTACCTTTTTAAATGATTTTGTACCCTTAAAAGATATACACAAATGTAGGCCATTGGAACTTACATTTGTAGATGAATTCAACCACACCCTCTGGTACATGTAAATGCCCCCCTTAATTAGAAATAGATTTAAAAGGACTTTGGTGATAGGATACCTTGAATGCACACATACATTCATCATTTAAACATAATTAGGTGTCTGCATATACTAGAGCTTGATAACATAATCTGCCGGGATGACCAAAATTCCAATTCAATTAACTTGTCTGTAGACTGTCATAGTGACTACTCATCAACTAATACTTAGGTATATCAGGTTTGATATCATACATGTACTCTTTGTCAACAATATTGAGAGAAAAATGTGTAAATGAGCAGACCTGCATCTTTGATAATGTTTTTAAATATCTTCATTAGAAAACCATATTTGTGTTATAGATGTCTATTCAATGAACATTCTACCTACGTTTGTTGTAGTAAAATGTACCCTTCTAGACAAAAATGTGGAGAGTCTGTGAAAATACCTTTACAGGAACAAAAAACAAACAAACAAATGAATCTATTCATTTATGACCGTCAACAAAAAATTGGAAAAAATGTCCCTTTTTGCAGGCAATCCTTTTATTCCTATTCCCCAACACCTTAAAAAAAAAGCATCATGTGTCACTTAATTCATGATCCACTATTATTAATTAAATTCCCACTTACATTTTTTGAGTATCTTCATAAGTTTATAACGAGCTAAAGGATGGTTCAACTTTTCTCTTTTTGAGTGAGTACTAAACATGAGCCCAAGTTGTGCCGTTAACCATTGACCAAAAGAAGGTATTCATACTTCAAATTGACAACTGCCAGGTATTTTTTTCTCCAGAATCTACTACTCTGGCCTCGTTCCCAACATCCATCCCTATGAAATCAGAGCAGAAACAAATATTGCAGAGTGGTGACAAATAAACGGGTATCTTTGAGAGCTTTGAGATGCTTTGAGAGTAATGAATTGCATTCATAATGATAACAATTATATCGATTATTTAGTAGTGCTTAAAACAAAAAGTACCACAACGCTTACAAAAAAAAAAGATTGTAAAGAGAAAAAATAAAACTCATACAATAATAAAATCACAATATATTCCTGAGGAACAAGTATGTTTTAATTTTTAATTGAAATTAGAAAAACAGGTTAATTCTTTGATAATAAAGGGGATATTCTTCCTCTGTAGGTAGATGAGAGTCTAGATTAGGGAATAGTTATTTTTATTTATCAGTTGTTGAGCAAATGTAATGAACTGGTCATAAAGAAGCAGTGGGACAAAGTGAAGAACAGGGAGGATCATCATAAAAGTCTTTAGAAATCTGAGCACTTGCGCAAGGCGCTATAGCCCCCCCCCCCTCCCCTCCCCCCCCCCCCCCAAAAAAAAAAAAAAAAAAATTAAATCAGGAAATTATCAGGCCTGGAGAAGCTTTTAATAATGTTCACAGTTAGATGCATGTCCCCAGACAGTCTGGAATGAATAGCACAACCTTGAACTACACTACTTTCCATATATATAGATACAAAAAGCAAGAGCAAATCATACCTGCTATATGCATTTGATTCCATGGCTTGTGCACATGGTCAAGCATTACTCCCACGCCTTCTGTTTTTAACCTCCATCATTCTATCATCATACATGTACAACTGTACATACAGCATGTCAAAATGGACTGTATATAATTCTGTATTGGCTATTGAGTAGTGCATATTAATATGACAGAAAATCCACTTCCGGTATGGAGTAGCTCCTTTTGAAGTATAATAAATTGAGAAATCTTGACTACATGCAGAGCACTTGGTACTGATATTGAGTATATATATATTTAGTTCTGGGTCTAAATCAAATGAACTGCATCTTCGAAGAACCAAAATTCAGATATCTATACAGTTAGACACCTTCTTAAAGAGCATTCAAGGTACATGGACCAGCATAGGCAGGAAAGAGCAAGAAGGCTCTCCTATTGAAACAGGCCAGGAAGCTGGGACTAAGTGCAGAATGAATTGGTGCTGATAAGATTAATCGGCACCAATTGGATCCAGACTTTTGGATCCAAACTTTCTATCTAAACCATGTACATCAGAGAATATGAACCAGGTTTTTAGAGAAGCAGTGACTGTTTCTTCCTAAAAGTCAGCACTGAGTCCAGAAGGAAAGTGATGCTGTTCATGTTAGCTTTTGAGTCGGGACTCGACCCGTTTAGGTCAGTGAATATGGATGGGGTTTCTTAAAGGTAATACAAAGTTTTGGTATTGGGTCATGAATTTGGTTCAAATGAACATATTGAAAGCATATGCGATCCTACAATATTCAGTGATCGTTGTCGCGGTTGAAATCTAGTTTAAAGTTATGAAATTGTAAATGATAAACCCTTTATGTTGCATAGCTCCCTCTCAAGGCCAAGATATTACTTAAGCTATAACACAATGTTTCTTGACTAAGATCGACCGATTAGCTATTCCCGTTTGGAAATTATATATCAAAACTACATATTTTGAGATTGTCATAGTCGCAGCTGCCATTGTACGGCCGTATGCGCTATTTGAAATTTGTCAAAATTTACCGGGAGCACCGGTAAATTTTTATATTCAATTTTTCTCGAAAGCAGAAGTGTTTTAGGGGCTAAATTTTCTAGTGCTTATAAAACATCCACAGGGGCGTCCAAATATATCAAAATTGTAAAGAATCACTATCCACCCAATTTTCAAAATTTCCCAAAACTTTGTATTACCTTTAAGAACCAATCACTGCATCCTTCCGAGACACAATGTTATCCTCCTCAAGGATGGTGGGCATCAATTTCGATCAGTCCTTCAGGGAATGAGACGGAAAAGTATGAGACTGTTCATCAAGAATGGCCCAAGTGTGGAATAAAGTGGCGCTGATAATGTTCACAATCTTTAGAGTCTGGACCGAGTTCAGACTTAATCCTCTTCGTCAGTGAATATGAAAGACATTTTTATGATAAGCAATGACTGCATCTTTCCTTGAAAACACATGTTATCCCTCTCATGGATGGTAGGCATCAATACAATCCCTCCTTCAGGGAACTTGATGGAAAGGAATTAAGAGACGATTTGTCAAGAGTTTGGTCTGAGCTTGGGCAAAGTGGTGCTGATACTACTCACATTAGCCTTTAAGTCCAGAGTCAACCCTCTACATCTGAGAGTATGAAAGGGGGTTAAGAGGTTTGTTGATAAGCAGTGGCTGCTTCGATCATCCTTGGTAGAAGTACGTGTACATAGAGCAAAGTGTTAGTGATACTGTTCATATTAGCTCTTGAGTCCCTCGATCTAGACCCTCTTTGTCAGTGAATATGGAAGAGATTTCTTGAAAACAAATGACTGCATCTTTCCGAGAATCCCGTGTTATCATTCCCATGGATGGTAGCATTCAATCAGTCCTTCAGGCTATGTAATGGAAAGGTATTAAACAGACTGTTCTAGGAAGAGACAAATACAATTAACCAAAGGGTCATTTTTCTCCCTCATTGCTTATCACATCATTCGTCCCCTCCTTAATCCTGATCCTACCCCTCTCTCCTGTACCATCTTATGTTCTTCTTCCCTCTGCTAATTGTCCCTCTCTTACTTTTTCTTATTCTTTTCTAATACTTCTTCCTTCTTGTCCTTGTCCTTATTTTCTATTCCTCCTCACCCTCCTCCTCCACCTCATTATCTTACATTGTGTGTTTAATCATCCTTCTTTCCCTGCTTCACGCTCTTTTTTCTATACGTCTTCTTCTCATCATGATCCCTCCATCTCTCTCTCTCTCTCTCTCTCGCTCTAAATTCTTCCTTGTTTATCTAATAAAATTAATTAATAAATTATAATAATTTGGTGCTATTCACCTAGGGAAGCCACTTCAGTACTCGTACTGCTCTTCCTGCAGGCCCTGCAATCATTATTACTCCAACATTGCCAGGTACCCATGTACACCTGGTTTCGAGAAGGATAAATTTGGGCAAAAAAACGCTTGTCTACGGATGTAAGCACCTGAGCGAGGATTGAAACCCTCTCATTTGATAGTCAAGAGCCTTTACCATTATACCACATCTAGCACCTTTGCTTCCCTCTCTATCATTCCCTGAATCTCTCAATCTCTCATCTCTTGGCTTTCTCTTTCTCCTTCTTCTCCTCTCTTATCCCTTTGTCCCCTCCCTGTTACCCCCTTCCACATGTACAATACTTCTATAACTGCAAAGGTGAAGAGACACGGAACAAAGTCAAATGTCTACCTGCATGACACCGCAGTCACACCAACAAACTGACAACAGACAAACATCAGATTTGTTTGTTTGTTTGTTTGTTTTACCTGACTGGAAGTAAAGCATGTGTATGTTTGTAACTAAGCAGCCAGGAGACCGACAGCTTTAACTTTTCTCAGAAGGACTTGGTAATGAAAATTAATGCCTTACCAAAGGCCACTAGTGCATGGACTTGGTTTTGAACCCAGGACCTCCTGGTTACAAGACCACTGCTCTACCACTGAACTATCGTGTCTCTTACATTACCATGTATAGGCAGAAAAGGTTGTTTTGGAGTCGGTGTGGAGCCCATTTGGTGGTGTGACTGAGGCATACGTAGTTGTAGAACAGGTTGCGATGGTGGAGCAACATAACTGGATTTCAAATATGAATTGGCTTACAAACAGCTTTCTAGCATTAATCTTAGGCGTCACGTCAAAAATGTCTTAGCATGCTGCACGCCGGGGGTTCGGGTCGCACGCCAAAAGCATGCCCCTAATCTTCCAGACCTCACGCATCCGGTTTGCCTCACTCGATCAACTGATTACCTCATGCCGCTTGCGTCCACACGACACTCTGAGCATGCTACACGCAAGGAGCATGCGTAGCTTAGCGCTGAAGATTATCCCAGTGCGCCTGCATCGGGTATGGGTCTTTAAAAATACTAATATTGCGCTCCGCTCGCAGTCGGCACGCCATGTTCATGTTGGCTCGTTAATATTAAACCTGTTCTTTCCGGTATTAAACCTGGTAGACGTCTTTACAAGCCTAAAATTGCCTTTCCCTGCCACTAATTCACTAAAGTAGTGGACTTGAGGGTATTTCCAAAGTATTTACTATCATTATCCATTACTCCTGTTGTTTTGGTACTTTCATATTATTCATTATAATTGTACTTTTTCATAAAACATGTCAAGTTTTCTCCAACATGAAATTCGTAGAGCAGCGTATTTACAGCTCCGCGATGTCTGTACCATAGTGACTTTCGCTGATACCTTTCCATACAATGTTTTTTAATTTTTATTTTGGTCCAGTTTTGAGGAAAATTTCGCAACAACTCAGCCAGTCGGTGAATAAGCGGTGGGGGGGGGGGGGGGGGGTAGGGGGGGGGGGGGAGGGAGTAAGAGCACATTTTTTTGATTGTTTGGAAATTGGAAAATTATGCCGACCGATATTTTGTTCAGTAGGGGGGGGGGGGGGGCGGGCGGGAATCATTTTTTTTGTTGGTCACCCTTTTATGGCAAAAGTTTTTTTTTTTTTTTATTAAAAACAAATTGAGGGGGAGGGATGGGTTTTTCTCCTCCAAAACACACATTAAAAAAAAAGTAGGGAAGGGGTTAACCCCTCCCCCCTGTGTACGCGCCTGTCCTCGGTCAGGTTAATTGTTCCTCTTACGCAACTGAGCTGTAGGTGGGCCGAGACTCAACTTTTTTCGCATACTCTATATAGGTCTCAAATTCTTTCAAATATTTCTGTGTCATTTTTGTTTGTATATTCTTCGTCAATACTTACAAACTATAATTGTCAAAATTTGCCAATACTGTACTTACAAACTATGACGTTTCCCTTATCATCTTCCGCTCTAGAATTCAATTTTTTATTTTGTTATTTGTTGAGTCCTTTTCACATTTTTCTTGTCTCCCTCTTCAAGATTAATTCTGTTTTTGTAGGGTATTCATGCTATTTTTTTTTAAATATAAATCATTTTACCCGTTCCTTCCGGGAACCGTGGAGCGCACTCACAGACGGGAATCTGGTATGCCATGTTCCCATAATAGGCAAGTAAATGACGTCTTTACAAGCCTAAAGTTGCCATTCCCTGCCATTAATTCACTAAACTAGTATACTTGATAGCATATAATCAACGTACACTTTATTTTGATGAAACAGAGCTCTACAATCACAATCAACATTTTTACTTTCTATATTTTGTGTACAGTAATATTCTTCTCATTTCGAAACTATCAGCCGCGCATTCTCTATTTTCGTTCCCTATGATAAATATAAGGTATTTGTGTTGATCATCAGGGATATGTTATAAATATTTATCTCAAAGAAGGAATGATGCTGGCTTGCAGGCAAATGGCAGAATAGAAAACAATATGAAAAATGAAGATGGAAAACGACATTGACGGATAGACATAGAGAGAGAGAGAGAAAAAAAAAAGAGGGAGGGAGAGAGAGAGAGAGGAAGAGACAGAAATAAAGAGAGATAGAGGGGGTAGAAAGATTGACGAAGGTTATATAGTAACATTCTTCTCATTTCGAAATCAGCCGTTCGTTCCGTTTTTTCCTTCTTTGTATCAAGGTTATAAATGGTATAAAGATCTTTCTCAAAGTCGAAAGAAATAATTTGGAATAAAAACAAAATAATAACGGAACGGAAAAAAGTACGAGAAGAGAAATGGAGAATTGCGTTGAGAGAGTAAGCGAGAGAGAAGGAGCAATCAGTTCTCCTATCATTTTTTCGTTTGTGACATTTTACTTAATCACAACTTCTAATTTTTCTCTCCTATCACCGACCCCCCCCCCCCCCCCCCCCCTCTCCCGCTCTGGTTTCTTCTTTTAATAGTTTCATTTTATCGTGGTTATTATATTTCCGCTAAAGTATGTTTTGATCGGCTCTCGAATTTGCGCGTTCGATAAATGTACGGTTGGTTGCATGTTTGGGCTAATTATTTTGTATTGGATTTGGGGGTAACTAATGATCAAATGGAATTTTGCATGTTTAAGTGTTTATACAGTGTTACAGAAAAGTGTTTATGTTTAGTGATTTCCCAGTGTATTAATGTTTGGGTTAATTCATCTCCGTCCTCTCTCTTTTCCTTTCTTAGCCTTTCTTCCCTCTCGATCAATCCTATTGTTTCATTTCATATTGATTATTTCTGAGCTAGTAAATATGATAACCATCTTCC
>JAVYIG010012812.1:0-51088 GCA_035222895.1 Strongylocentrotus droebachiensis | reverse complement strand
CCTCAGAGGTAGAGGTCATGCTAAGGAAGAAGGTCTTGAGGTACTGTACTTGTAGCCCCCTTTGCAGCTTGTAAAGTTGCCTCTTCAATTCATGCACTTCATAATTCAGGACTTTGATCTTAACAGTATTGATTATCAGGAAATCATAGCAATACACCAAAGTGATAGATATAATACAAGAATCATTACTACGTCTTTAATATCTGCATTACTTAATATTTAAGAATTCAATAGTTGTTGAAGTTATTGAAGTTATTCAACATTTACATACAACTAAATTATTCCTACCCCTTGTAAGTTTGATGTTTTTTGTGTTTTTGTAACTAAAAATGAATACTTGTAGATGTACACTGTAAGCTTCAATTCACATTTTCACATCTTCACATTTTCAGTAAATCAGTAAGAAAAATCAATTTTTCACATACTTGTAATATGGGTATGAATAATTTAGTCTTTTTAAACTGTACATGTACATGTGTACATGTAGGGCCTACACTACAACCAGCTTGTAGGCTACATGTACCGGTAATAGAGTACCGGTATACAGGTATATCACAGCTGTATACTTATTCCTACATGCAACATGCATGGGAACCGAAATGTTGTTCATGCAAAGGATATCCAGTGTACATGTAATTCTAAACAAACCAGTAGAAGGACATGAAATATCACCTACTACCTGCAGAAAAAAAATACTAGAGAGAGGGAGAGGAAGAGAGAGAGAGAGAGAGAGAGGGAGAGAGAGAGGAAGAGAGAGGGAGAGAGAGGAAGAGAGAGGGAGAGAGTCTGTCATGCAACAAATATGCAGCCTGAACAGGACTTACAGACTTGGCATTGTTTGTGTGCAGTACGTGCAGCCAGTCTAGGGGAATAAATGTCTTACCAATTTGATTCTTACTCAAAATGCATTTAAATGGAGAATGACATGTTCTTTCTTCATCATCATCGCTAATGAGCTAAACAAACAAACAAACATATAAAATAAGGAATGTACATTTACAATGATGAGGATCCTTTGTAGTCATTTAAAAATGCAATTACACTGTAGTGTGCCTAGATTTACTGTCATGTCTCAATGCAAGTTGTCCAAATTGTGGGGGAAGAATATACATGTAGTAGTATATAGGCTTGAGTCGGTACGGTCGATCACACCGGGACCCGACCGTTGCCGTCGGGTCCCGGTTTCGTTTTTTGAGAACCGACGCTCCGAAAAAAATAAAGAAATATGTAAGAAAGTGCAGTTTTGCACACCACTAAAATCAATCCACCTTAAAACTTAAAGATGAAGTTGAGTTCTGGTCATGCGATTGCATTGTGAAAGAAACGGTGTGGAATCGACCAGAAAGGTTAGCATATAAGAATTTGTGTGTATTGCAAGGTTCTGGGATCATCAAATTGATAAGAAATTTGGCCAAGTCTTGGTAAAGTGACAAACACTGTACACGGAAAGATGTATATGGGACTACACGAACACGTGGCGTAAAAATCCTACCCAGATTTGTACGATGTTACATGACATATTTAGAATATGAAGGCATTTGAAGAGCCATGCTTTTCAGGGAACATGTCTTATCTGATGTTCTTCCACACTTGCATAATAAGAATGATAACGCTCACAAATTATTTTTCACTCTTCCCAGAACTCAACCTTCTCTTTAAGTATTTAATTGTTACCAATCATATTCTAGCTCATCCTGAATCAATTCGAACTGCTGATATAAATTGCAAAGCAGTTCGCCCCATGGGGTTGTTTTTGCCAGCTACTAGCCAGCTACTGTACTGGCCGGGTCTCTCGGCAGGATTAATAAATCAGGTTGAAAGAAACATTAATGTTTGAATAATTAAACGGCTTTCTAAAAAGCGCTTCTTTACAACATACCGATCAAATAATTTTTAAAAGACAAAATATATATTTTTTCTTTGATTTTGAACACCGCATGCTTCTTTTAAAAGCTGAAAATTACTTGGTAATCACAAGAAGTTTCGATACGGATAGTTGTTGCAAGGCAAGTTCAGACTAGTCTCGGAAAATGCGCAGTGCTCCTCGTCGTGAGTAGTTGTCTTTCCAATTGTGCTCTCGATCGTAGCTTTTAATGATTTTTTTTCTCGTTACGACCACGTCTTTGTTTGGGTTCGTTCTGGCACGCCTTACAGCTAACAACGAGCACTGCGCATTTTTCCGAGACTAGTCTTAACTTGCCCTGCAACAGCTATCCGTATCGAAACTTCTTGTGATTACCAAGTAATTTTCAGCTTTAAAAAAAAAGCATGCGATGTTTAAATTAAGAGATAAATATTTATTTGTCTTTAACAAATTATTTGATCGGTATGTTGTAAAGAAGAATTTTTTAGAAAGCCGTTTTATTATTCTAACATTCATATTTTTTGACCCGATTTATTCAACCTGCATGAATCAAAATGGCGGCTCGAATGTTGTCTTTATATTCTTGCTCGAGTTTTTTTTACTTTGAGAGGCACGATAATGGCACTAAACATCGCCAATCATGGATGAAAATAATGTCAAATGGAAGAATATACCAATCTGTGTCGAGGTATGCATGTGTTGATTTATTCATACTGATAAAAAAGGTCACTTTTAAGGGACATACTGATGATATGCGCTTTTTATAGAGGCAAGTGACAAATCCTGCGAGCTGATTTCGGGACACCGGGTCCCGATCGGTGCTAGGCCGTCGGGACCCGGTTTATGAAAATCCCGACATGACTCAGGCCTAGTAGTATAGCAATATTTCTGCTCCAAAATTTAGGTCAAAACAGAAGCTACTGTAACTCATGAACTGTTATTGCAGTTTAGTAGAACAAAGTGGTTTACCCACATGTAATTTCAACACATTAAATGGTCACTATCGTATCATATTGAATTGTTTGTTTACAAAGAGTTTGTGTGGGTGTGTAGTATTCATTTTAGGCCTACATGTACATGTACAGTACATGTATGCAGGCCTGCATTCTATATATTTGTTCCAGGAATCCAGGTATGTATATATTTTATACTTTGTTTGGAAATGTAGGCTTTGTAGATTTTTAATTAGTTCTGAGGCCCAGTAATATTAAAAGCCATTCTTTGTCGGCCTGCACTGACTAAAGTTTACAGAACAGGAAATACCATGTACATACATGTACATGTACAATGTACAAAGTACACATACCACGTACATGTACATGTATACTCTAAAGTCTGAATCATTTCTCATATAGCCTTTCATGCATACCCTATACACTATTGCACCCGGGCGGCGGCGGTGGTCTACTTGTGCTACCTGTATATGTTTTTGGTCTTTTCTTCAAGGTCATGTGCAGTGAGGTGTTGAGTAAATATGAATGCACTATGGATAATTGTCACATCTAAGTATTGGACAAATATTGTTTCATTTTGAACCAAGTACAGTACATGTAGCAAGTGAGATTTGATTCTGCATGCCGTGTTTTATTAGAATAGGCAGGGATAAGAAGATAATAGTTGGTTTCGATTGAAATTTGCAGTGTCAGCATCGTGATCCCTTACTTTAAATAAAATTCTGAAATTCTGGAGGTCCAGATTCTGTAGCACTGTAGAACCCATGTCTCTAAGGCACCTGTTCTAAAAAGGGTGAAGCACTGGTAACGAGACATAACCTCTGTACTCATATTTACCTATAAAGGGGCCAGAGAATTTGGGAAGTGGTTTTGTAGCACCTCCATACTTGTACAGGTACATGTATACATCTAATTTTTTCCTGACAAATCAGTGAGTTATTTATTTGGAAGTTGATAATAGTAATTTCATCAACATCATTGTTTTTCCTTAGGGCTGCAGTTATTATTACCCCAGCAATTGCCAGTAGGCAGGTACCCATTTACACCTGGGTGGAGAGTGGCAAGTGTAGTTTAATGTTTTGTCAAAGGGCATTAATGCTGGGCTGGGATTTGAGCTGCCAACCCTTTGATTGAGAATCAAGATCCAGAACCACTTTACCTTAATAACAACTCCATTTTGAATTTTTTAGATGATTTCTGTTTCTTTATTTCTTTTTTTATGGATGATTTTTTCATTTTTATCCATCCCTTTTTAATAGTAATCTAGCTTTCCTGTTATGAAATAATCTTATTTGTCTAAGTGGCCACTTCTGTAATAGGGCCTCCTGTCTATAATTGCCATTCTTTTTTTATCTTTCAAGAAAGAAATATGTGTTGTAGAACGTGTCTACATGTACATGTACAGTAAGTACTGTAGATAAGCCATAGATCTGTCTACAGTGGCCACTTTTTCTGTTTCCATTCCGTAGTCTTAATAGACAGGTTTGACCAAAGAGTGCTGGTATCTCTTTGGTTTGACTACATGTATTTCTGTATTAAAAGCTCTTGTGTATTTTTTTCTTCAAAGTGCTTATCCCTTCATCAGTAAACCAATACCATCTTCTATTAGCTCATCAGCAGAGATTATTCACGGAGGCCTTCCTGTCTCACTTCATTATCCTTCCAACGACCCGCAGAATGTTAAGCACGCACCCACACGGGCTACAACCGCATTAATCACTCCTGATGACTTAAGCTTGGACACAGACTCTATTACACTTCTTGAGGATGATCTAATAAAGGGCACTGATATACAATGTATGTCTAGGTCGTTAGTTGCTAATTGCTGCCATTTAGAAAAGGGGAAGGGCCTTTGCAAGTGAAATTTTAGAGATTTGATGATGGATGCAGGAAAGTTGATGAGAATTATGTCATCATCTCTACTGTAGTTTTATCACTGACTATTTTCAGTTGAGTGAGGCGTGATGGCTCAGTGGTAGAGCAGTGGTCTTGTAACCGAGAGGTCCCGAGTTCAAAGCCAATTGGATGCTCTAGTACCCTTTGCTAAGGTTTTAATCCTCATTACTAAGTCCGTCGGAGAGAACTTTAAGCTGTCGGTCCCCTTGTTGCTTACTTACAGGCATACAGCTTTCTTAGCAGTCAAGTAAAACAAATAATACCAAAAAAGACTGGAATTATGATATCATCTCTCTTAGTTGCATCACCAACTATTTTTGAAAAGCCTGAGTGTTTCTCATTCTGCTCTTCCCTTTAATCCTCCCACCTTATCTCTTCCTATCCCTCCATCTCTCAACCTCTCCCTCTTCCACCACCCTCTTATTCTTCCTCATCCCTTCTTCATGTTCATTCCAAAGCCCAAGTGTTTCTCTTTCTACTCTTCACCTCAATCCTCCCACCTTATCTCTTCCTATCCCTCCATCTCTCAACCTTCCCCTCTTCAATCGCCCTCTTCTTCTTCCTCATCCCTTCTTCACGTTCTGTCCATCATGGCCCCTGTCATCGTCCGTCCCCAGAGGTGTCACTCAGAGCAGGTGGGTTTAAAAAGCATGAAATCTTCTCAAGCCAGTTGTTCTACTGTCCTACTCGATGACATTCATTTCTTCTTCCCTTGGGTCTCTCACTGAGGTGGGTTGATCGGTTGATCAACTCAATGTTGGCAGAAGTGGCACACAAGAAAGTAGGGTTCTTTGAAACTTTCAACATTCAGACTTTATAGAGATAGATGGATGGATAGAATGGACATAAAATCAAAAGTACATGTAGCTCTTAAATGCAACATTACACATTTTGTGGTAACCCATAGTAGAGCCATTCTATAAATGTTGTAGTTGTACACACCTGTATACATGTACATGTACATGTACTGTACACACTACACAGGCACTCTTATAGAAGTGGATGCACCCCTGTATGGAGATTTGTCCATTTTGCAGACCACTATTAGATATAAAGTGTCGGATGATATTAGTGTCGGATGATATTGAGAACAGTGCTACATAGAGGACCATCAGACTAGATGACCATTATTCTTCATTAGTCTACTTGTTAATTTGTGCATTAATTACATGTACTGCATGTACATGTACATGTACTGTATTTGTAGCAATGAAGATTTACTTGAAGGCCTACTGGTAGTACTGTACACCTCATAACAAATACATTGTGCATACACCTTCGTCCCCAAAAACCTCTGTCAACATTCTGACTACATTCTGACTAATTTCTTGTTTTTTATTTTTTATTTGGATTCCCAATACCTGGGAATTAATGATTTAGATCAACAAAGGTCCCAGATAACTCATCATCAGGTTGTAAGGCTTCTTAATTATATATCTACATGTAAGTATGCCTCAAGTATGAGGAAATACATGTACATGTACACTGTAGGCCTGAATACAACAGGGTGGGACTTAAGTTGTATCCGAGTTGATATGACTGGCCAGCTGTAATTTTGTACCCTCTTCCAATGCCCATGATGTTAGTCGACACCAGACAAACGTGTTTGGTGTCAGTTGACCTCTGCAAAACTAGTTTCTCCATGCATACATGTACATAGTACATGTACATATTGTATGATGTTTCATGAAACTTTTTTAATTATACATTTAATACACCCCCTTTGGTGTACAATGATTCTTATAAATACATGTACGTTTCTTGAAACGTTTCTTTATACAAATTGTGTATAAATTTCCTCCTGTGTGAACACTCAACTGTACAGGTCAAGCGGTATAGGGATATGAAGGTAATTGTAGTGTAAAGAATGTGATTATTGCATAATTGACGAGCGTTAAATGACCTTCTGCAAACGAGGCCAGTTGATGCCAAGTTGTTGTTTATCAATGATAGCAAGAGCTTTAATACACACGTAGCACAGCATTATGAGGGTAGGGACTGAGCTCTGTGTGGAGGTGATAACATTTTTGTGTTGCTTTGATCTATACACATGTACAGTACATGTACATATAAAATAAAGGTAGTTGTTTCTAGTCTATACCGACAGATATTGGGAAAGATTGGGAATCTGTAGGAACCAATTCATTATTATTGTTTTCATTATAAATATAATATAATGATAACAATATTATAGACAAGTGTTTTCAAAGCATTAACGCTAGAATCTATTGATCGCTTCAGGTCAAAATACCGTGCGAAATTGTGTCATTGGGTGATTGCCTATCCTCTTAGGATGTTGACAAGAGGTGTAAAATTGTTCTGCTGCATCTCAGATTTATTTCTTGGTTCCTACATGTATATTAATTGCGTTTGGCAGACGGGGACCCCATATCGATCCGCCGAATCCAATTTGGTCAATTTTCTGCTCCTCTGAGCAGAATTTGTCATGCCATGCCACCACATTAATCGCCATTATAGGCGCACAGGGATTTGACTGCCATTATGGAGAGAGAGAGAGAGAAAAGGACTTTGAGAGAGAGAGAGAGAGAGAGAGAGAGAGAGAGAGAGAGAGAGAGAGAGAGAGAGTCTAGAGAAGAAGAAGATATGAAATACAGAGAGAATACACCCTGTAGATGACATTTGTTTACAAGTTGTAAGTTAAAGATAAAGTTGAGTTCAGGTCATTCGGTTGCATTGTGAAAGAAACGTTGTGGAATTGATCAGAAAAGGTTGATCATCTAGCATACTGTATAAGTATTGGTGTGTACTGCAAGGTTCTAGAATCATTAAAGTGATAAGAAATTTTGCCCAGTCTTGGTAAAGTTACAAGCACTGTACACAATATATGGGACTACCCGACACGTGTGCGATATCTATCCGGTCCGGATAGATATAATAATTTACCAAATATATCAATTAGTAGGTGGTTTCCCAGCAAAATTTGTATCATGACGTATAAAGTCAAAACATATTCTTTCACATGATTGGTAATAAGGGCTTCCATTTCATTTTTTGAGAGGGGGGCGTTTCCAAAACTGGTCTATACCTTTAAGGCAACACAGATAAAAACATACAAGTATATATTAAAGAGATTACAATGCGGGCTTACATTACATACTTGATCCTCTCCTGTCCCCTCCAATATCTGTGATCATTAACTGAACTAATCAGCTCATGTGAAGATCATCCTACTGTCTCCATGCTCATGGCAAGGGGCCCTTTCACATGGAAAAAGTGAGATTTGATTCTGAATTATGCTCCAAATCTCACCTTTTGACATGCATTCACACTTAGAATGTCTTTCAAAAAATATTCATCCACCATACACTGCCCGTTGTCGGCTCACTGCAGATATTAAAGTGGATTGTAATAATAATTGTGATCACAATCTCACTATTTATTTGTCACTGATCTGTTCACATTGAAAAACTACCAGGGTTTGGTCATGATTATAAAAAAAAAAATAACCTCACTCTTGGTTACCCAGTGTGTGAACAGCCCTAATGTAAAGGAAAGCTAGAAGGGCGTTTTAAAACTTGAGTATTTTAACACAGTTAACATCCTTGTGGCTCTCAACAGATGATGCAAGTGATGTACAGTAATTTGTCAGGAAGGGCACGGAATAGCCGTCCTATCCCAGAAAATAGATTGTCGGACATTGATTCACATTCGCTCAAAGGTGAAAGAACTTATGTTGTTCCAGGGAAATTGGGCAAATACACAAGAGTGGACGGACTAGGCGTGGTTGAAAACGAAAGACCATAAAGTTGGTTTAATAGCAGCATTAGAGTATTCTGACTTTGGTGCTACATGTACTACAAAATGCATTTAAAGTAGTTACATACGGTACTTTAAAAAATAAGAAACTTTTGTAAATTTGTTGATGGCAAACTTTTTGGTGGCAAGGAACTTTCATGAATTGTCAAAAGTTAGTGAACTATCATCAAATTACTTTGTTTCATGATACCGTATATAACGGTGTATAAACCGCACTTTTTTGCCGCCGAAAAAATTTCAAAGTCGGGGGTGCGGTTTATACACGGTACACCAAAAAAAAAAAAATCGGAAACTAGAACAACACTCAAATTTGTCTGTCATCTTGGTTTGAAAGTAATCTTTCTGATAGATCTCAATATGTAGTTTATAATAATAATTCCTCCAATTTTTCTTCTATTACATGGTGTACCACAAGGTTCTATCCTAGGTCCCTACTGTTTTTTAATTTACAGTACCGTAATGATCTTACACACACAAAAAAAAAAATCTCGGCAAAAAAAAAAAAAAAAAACGATTTTTTTAAAAAATTTTTAAATTTTTTTAAGGGCGAAAAAGAGGGGTGCGGTTAATACACGAGGGCGGTTTATACAACGTTATTTACGGTACCTGCAATTCATGAAAGTTACTATTTTTTGAGAATTGATGCAGGAGCAAGAGAGAGTTTCAATCCTATTGCACTTCCGCGATGAAACTCATGCACTTTCAATTTCAATAACAGGTTACCCGTACATTTGTTGGAGAAGCTATTTGTGCAGTCATATCTCATAAATAGAACTTGATTCATGCCATCTTTATCTTTCTGTTTCAATAAAGATGATATACAGTGTACATGTAGTTGGTCATGCTACCCCTACGACATACTTTCTGCAGTGGGCATAGGCCAGCCAAGTGAACTTTTATCCGTCCTGTTTCAAGGAAGATGATTTACATGTAGTTGCTCATGCAACCCCTATAGGCCTGTTTTCATCAGCTCGAGATTGCCAAATATCCCGCTATTTCAACTATCCCGATCGCAAATTATCCAGTTAATTTGCTTCTTCATCAGCCCGAAGTAGCAATTAGCGGGATATTTGGTCAAGATAATCATCCCAAAATATTTTGGGCTAGTTTGTAAAATATCCCGCTCTTTGTCCAGTGCGTCATTAACCAGCCCGACGACTTGCACTATGCGCGAACGCTGAGCAAAATATCTCAAGCTAATTTCTTGAGCTTGAGTTTTTAAAGAGAAGGTTGAGTTCTGGGAAGAGGTGAAAAATAATTTGTGAGCGTTATCATTCTTATTATGCAAGTGTGGAAGAACATCAGATAAGACATGTTCCCTTAAAAGCATGGCTCTTCAAATGCCTTCATATTCTAAATATGTCATGTACATCGTAAAACTCGGGGGTTAGGTTTTTTACGCCACGTGTTCGTGTAGTATATTTCTGTGTACAGTGTTTGTAACTTTACCAAGACTTGGCCAATTTCTTATCATTTTGATAATTCCAGAACCTTGCAATACACACAAATTCTTATATGCTAGATGATCAACCTTTTCTGGTCGATGCCACACCGTTTCTTTCACAATGCAATCGCATGACCAGAACTCAACTTCATCTTTAAGTTTCGAGGTCAAGTCTCGAGCTGATGAAGACGCGATTTGTAACTTCAGGATTATTTCCCAAATCGGAATTAGCTGTCAATCTCGAGCTGATAAAGACATGCCTTATGACATATTTTCTGCAGTAGGCATACGCTTGGTCAAGTACGACATGGCATCCAGCAGTGTGGGGTTGATAACTCACAGTAGGCTCTCGTTTCATCAGCCATGGTTTCCCAAGGAAACCCGACCTCCAGCATCAGGGGCCCTTGGCAGTGCAGAGGCCTCGGGCAAATGCTGATGTCTCAATCGCTCGATGATGAGTTCATTCTATTAGTTCATCATTGGAGAATGGGTGTGGTCTTTAAGTTAGGGTGGGGGTGATGGGTAGAGGGTGGGAGAGGGGTCTAAGGCTCTACAAATACCCATCAGAAACCTGAAGTCGGGGGCCCTTGCCAATATGAAGGCCTCTGGCAAATGCTGATGTCTCAATCGCTCGATGAGTTCATTCTATTAGTTCATTGTCGGAGAATGGGTGTGGCCTTTAGGTTAAGGGTGAGGGTGATGGGTAAATTGGGGAGAGGGGTCTAAGGCTCCACAAATACCCATTGGAAACCTAAAGTCAGGGCCCTCGCCTGTATGAAGGCCTCCAGCAAATGCTGATGTCTCAATTGCTCAATGAATATTTGATTGTATACATTGTATGTTCCTTGTTGAAAAATGTGTTTAGTCTTTAGATATGGTTGGGGGGCAGAGGGTTTGGTGCATCGTGACTGCCCCTTAGGAAACCCACCCACTGGTGTCAGGGGCCCATGCCAGTTTGAAAGCTTTGGGCAAATAACTGATGTCCCGATTGCGTCATGACGATTAGATTCTTCAGTTCAATGTTGAAAAAAATCGAACAATTCGTAACGGTGGCTTGGTATAAAAATAAAATAAACAAGATAAAGGTGTACCTTGCAGGGGCACGTCACAGCCATACCAGGAAACTCCTTGAGAAATTTTTCAAAAGGATGAATACAAAAAAGTAAATGTAGCCTGCATGTGCAATGTCCATGTACAGTTGTATATGTACATGTACATGTACATGTACAGTGTATACTGTTAACCTATACCTGTTCATGTAGGTATACTCCTCTAGCTCTTCAGCCCTACACCAACATGTGGGCCTCCATTTTGGTTGGTTCATGATGCTCAATATACAATAGAGATGTCATTGTAACATATACCGCAGAATTGAGACATCTAACGACATGTGTGCAGACTGCTCAAACTCCTAAAATGGCCTCTGAATTCTAATGAGTGATGATCCCATTTTCAGCTTTTCTATAAGCTTGATACTTATCCATTACTGATTAGAGGAACATGTGCTAACATTCGACATATAAAACAGTAGGGGTATATTTTGTTAATGTTTGACTGTACTCTACCTGCATTGTTAAGTTGCTACAAACACGTTCTTGCTATGTTCATGTACCTGTACATGTAAATCGGGCCTACCCCCCAGAATGATGTTTTGATTTTATATTTTCATAGCAATGTCATCAGACTATAATATTTCTATGGGTACATAATGCTATTCATGATAGTACATGTAGTTATCGAGGCAAATGCCTTTCTTAATTTCAATTCACACTTGTAAGATATTTGACAAAATGTCTGTACACTGTCGTTTAATGCCTGTGAATTTACCTGCTCTCCTCAAAAGCTTTTGTCAAGGACGATTTTGTTGACTTTTTAATGAGTCTAATTGATCTAGAGTGCTATACATGTAAGTCAGTGCACCATTCTTTATTGATCTACATGTATATTGATAGCTATCACGCTAGTCTCTTTATGAAGACCTACATGTTCAAAGCACAGGGCAGGGGAAGGGGGTCCTGTGACCCTTTCTCCTGCGACAACTACTCTGCTGTAATTTTCCTACATAACCTAATTCCTAAGTTCCATCCTAACGAGTTACTAGACTTCACTTAAAACACAATTGCAACCATAGCCACTAACCCAACATGATAGAACAATACTACATATATATCTTGTTGGACGCAATTTTGCCAGAGCAAATGTCAGATTCGTGAACAGGCGGGGGTGGTGGGGGGGGGGGGGGGGGGGGGGATAGAGAAATTCTGAGGAATTATGATAGATGCATGAAAAGAGGATATTTTTCATGAAATCAAATGTATACATGCAGTACAGTTTTACCCAACGATTTTGAAAAGTGATGCTGTAATATGCATCATGGACAACGTTTCAGCTTTAAGTAGTAATACATGTAGGTCTGGGAGCTGAGACTACTGAATACAATGATCCCAACATCCTTGTATGTACTGTGTCTTGATTACTTGCATTCCCTTTCAAGAAAACAGTACTCAACCATGACATAATTGGGGAACAATTTAGGAATACATTGTTCCATGCCCTTCTTCCTTATCAAATGGAGCGCTTTGTTTAAAAATAGCCCTCTTCAAAGAGAACATTCTCCATAAGACGTCCCTGGGATCAACACTGTGCAATGGAATTGAGTGATATGAAGTGTCCAAAATCGACTCTTACACTGTAAGTGTAAAATTCAGTTGTCAAAACTTTCAGTTGCCATTTACATTGTACTATGGTTTATAAGAAGTTGTGAAAATCCTGTTGTGAATAAATGCGTACCAATTCAAAATTGAATTTAAGACAAAAGTTTAACTTCAATTTATCTTGTGATGAAATGATTTATACCAAATATGATTTAAATACGGTACGTGGAAAAGAGGGGTTTGACATAAACCGGGGTGTAGTCCATAGAGGTGGGGCGATAGCTCAGTCGGTAGAGCAGTGGTCTCGTAATTCAGTGACCCGGGATCGAAACCAAGGCGATGAGCTACATGTAGTGCCTTTGGTATTTAAAGGCATTAATCCTCATTACCAGGTCCCTCGGAGAGGACCTAAAGCCGTCGGCCGTCTAGTTGCTTACTTACAAGCATTTATGCTTTCTTAGCAGTCAGGTAAAATAACCACCACCACCACCAAGTAGACATGTGCCCCTAAATTTTAAGTGCACCTCAAAAACTTCAAACAGGGGGCATCACCCTTCAACTTTCAATCAAAAACTTCTCTGATATACATTTAAAGTAATATGTTGTGTGGAGCTTGAGAAAAACAAACATATTTTCATATACACTGTACATGTAGGAATCATGATTCTCATAACTTTGAGTCTACTTAGAGGCTCACAAAAATATAAAACAAATAGCATAATATTATAAGGATATTGCATTTTTAGAAATTCAGATGCTAAGCAATATTTCACTTCATGTTCTGTACTAGAAGCAAAACTTTTTCTAAAGTTAACGTTTCGGTAGCAGAACAGAAGATCCTATTTTTACCACAAGGATATTGGAGGATACAGATCGTGTAAACCAGAGGAAGTTTAATTTTCGCTGCAAGTGTCTCGATGGGAGGGGCAACGGCACAGGGGAATCAAGATTACTTCCGTTATGGGATTGGAACTTTCAGCGAAGTGTGTTGGTGGGGTATAAATAAACCTGACTACCGCGAGCGAGAAGGAGCTCGGCTTACTCCCAAGTTTAGAAGTTGCTGTTATTCATACCGTAAACATGCTTGCTGACTGAATGTTCTTATGTTGGAAGTAGGAATGCATTTTTTATGTTGGCAACCACTAGTCATACACTTAAGAATAATATGCAAATGTGTACTTTCAAAGAATCAGACACTTGATGTTTATTAAACTCAAGTGCTCTTGATATGTCTTGAGTTTCTACAAATCATTATTCATGAAAGTCATAAAAACTACTTTGAGCAAAATTAATTATTTTTTAATAGATGGGTTTTACAAAATTCAGGGAATAAACCCAAGTTTTCTGTGAAATACTTTCTATTTGTCTAAGTAAACATAAAGCTCACATCGCAAGATATTTGCATACCTGTAGCTACTGATTTGTGGATTAAATCACTGATTTCTAGCAAACGATAACATAAATTCTTATTGTCTATAATACAAACTGAAGAGAGAAGGTACATGAATGTACAGGTACTGGTACACATTGATTTAAAAAGACATGAAAGCTACATGTAAGAATTGTGCATTTCAGTTGACCAGGGCTTGTCATACAGTGTATATATTTAAATATAAATAATCATTAAATTCATTATACACGACCACATAAAGATGCATAATTACACATTTTCATGAATAAACTTTTAGTGATATGGGGTATACTGACACCAGCTTGATTTGTACAGCATTCCCATGTAATCTGTAAGTCGTTAGCCAATTAGAGATGGCCCATGCACTTAGTCCTGTGCGATGTTTTCCTCTTGTATGCACCTTTATGCATGGAGGAGAAGTCTTAATAGGATTGTGGGAAGGTTAAGTGTCCATTACTGATGCTCGACAAATTAAAGCTGGTCAGATTTCTTCTTCTTCTTCTTCGTCTTCTTTTTCTTCTCCTTTTTCTTCTTCTTCTTCTCCTTTTTCTTCTTCTTCTCCTTTTTCTTCTTCTTCTCCTTTTTCTTCTTCTTCCTCTTGTTCTTTTCTTCTTCATCTTCTTTCCTTTTTCTTCTCCTTTTTCTTCTTCTTCTTCTCCTTTTTCTTCTTCTTCTCCTTTTTCTTCTTCTTCCTCTTGTTCTTTTCTTCTTCCTCTTCTTTCCTTCTTCTTCTTTTCTTCTTCTTCTTGTCTTCTTCTTTTCTTCATCTTCTTCTTCTTCCTCTTCTTCTTCTTCTTCTTCTTTTCTTCTTCTTCTTCTTCTTTTCTTCTTCTTCTTCTTCTTTTCTTCTTCTTCTTCTTCCTCTTCTTCTTCTTCTTCTTCTTTTCTTCTTCTTCTTCTTCTTCTTCTTCTTCTTCTTCTTCTTCTTCTTCCTCTTCTTGCCTTCTTCTTCATCTTCTTTTCTTCTTCATCTTCTTTTCTTCTTCTTCTTCTTTTCTTCTTCTTTTCCTTCTTTTTTTCTCCTCCTTCTTTTCCTTTTTTTTTTCTTTTTTTTTCATGACTAACGTTAAGTCTGCCCATTCCGTCCAAGACCCTATACCCAATAATGTCCTACAACATACAAATGTAGAGGTTTCAATGCCAAGGCCAGATCCTGTTTCCTTCACTGGACTTGGCTTGTGTAGTGACTTTCGAGAAGAGGATGCATTCTTCACAAATGAAAAATGAAATCATATTTTACTTCATAATCTGGTCAAGGGCTTGATATTAACATATTACACATACATGTACTGTAGGCCCCAAAATTTCAAAGTGAAACCCGTCAAAATCTAATAGACATTACAAATTCTTGTGTACAACTGTATACCGGCCAACATTATTTACATTGAGTGCTATAAAATTGCATTGTCATTTAATCATTTTCATGCATCAGTGTACATATTATCAAGAGTTCACAATCATTATTCAGTAGTTCTGCTGATTGAACAACAGATTTTGAAGGCGGCAGAGAGAATAGATCTATTTGATCTGTGTACACATCACCAGTAGCTAGCTAGTGAAGTCCATGTATTGATGGTTTTGAACTTTTAAACCATGTCAAGAATGCATGACCTCGTTAAAGTCCCTATCCTCCCACTCTCTCTACATTTCTTGCTGTGTCTCCCTAGCCCTCTCTCTGTTTTAATGTCTGTCTGTAGTCACTCTGTGTCTCTCTCTGTCTCTGTGTGTGTCTCTCTCTCACTCCTCTCTCCCTCCCCGCCCCTCTTGCGCTCCCTCCTCCCCCTCTCTCCCTCTCCCCCTCTCTCTTCCACCCTTCTCTCAAAATTCCTCCCTCCCTCCTCTCTCCATTTCCCCATTTCCCCCTCCTCTCCCTCCCTCCCCCTCCTCTCCCTCCCTCCCCCTCTCTCTCCCATGCCCTCTCTTTCCATCAGTCACTGTTTATCTCTGCAGCTGTATAACTGTCTGTCTGTGTCTTTGTTTATCAGCTAGTCTATCCTTTAGATGTCTCTGCCCTTATAATTATATATCACCCATCTTGATTATTTATCTTTGCATTATCAAGTTATGATTTCTTCGTCCATCCGTCCCCATCCTAACTTATCTCCATCCTTGAATGTTGTTGACTCAGTTTCTCTGTCTGCTCCCTGTATCTGTTAGTTTCACCTGTTTGGAGCAAGAAGGGCATTACCCATCTTTATATTTATATGAGTTAATGCCCTTCTGGCTACAAACAGATGTAATCTCTCCGTATGTACATGTATATGATTGTCTCTGTTCTTTTGACAAACAATTTACAAAGGGGCCTATTTATCTATGTCCCTCAGCCTTTATTTTTATCCTCTCCTTCCTCTTTCTATTCCTCCGCCTTGTTCCATTTCTCACTTGTGTCATGGCATGTAGGGCCTAGATGTTTCTCTTTCCTTTCAACAGAATTTCTTTCATATGACAAGGTTATGTCCATCTAATTTTAGCATGATTTATGACCTCACTTGATGTATTTTCATATATTGCTGACAGAAATAAGAGCCATTAAAATGCATGATTTTATTCCCATCTGGCCCTCAGCATGCATGTACATGTACATGTACACTGTATGAAAAGTGCGCCCATACAATGTATTGCATGATAGTTAAAAATGAACAAGAATGATTGCCTAAGAATCATCCATTTTGGTCTATTTCTGTAAAATATTTGTTCTGTGTTTCCCTTTCAGTATCACAAGTACCATGCAAGTACATGTACATTGTACAAGTGTCTTTAGAAGTACATGCAGATTCACACAAAAATTCTATCTTCATTTTGACTGATCTCAAATTCTCAAAAAATAATATACCGGGTATATAAAGGGTATATAAAAGTTTCCCAAACCAAAAATCTTGAATCTAGGTGATTAACACAATTTAATCTCAAAACAATTAACACCAAGTGAATGAGAAATCATATTATTAGGGATCTACACATTGTGTTTTGTTGAAGTACTATTTTTGCTTGTGAGCCTGTTCATGTGCAGTGCATATGTGAATGGAAAAGAAATTGGAAGTAGTGAATATTGGAAAGACATACAGTGTACAGTGTACATATCCGTGTTGTCCAAAGACCATCTGTTCTTTCCATATTCCAGAAGTAGCACATGATACTGAAATGTATAAACCAGGATGTCTGTGAATGTTCATGTTCTGAAGTCTGGAAACCTACTTTTGGAAATTCATATCAATACCAAATGTTTGTCAATATTGAAAATGGCTTGTGAATAAAGGTTCGTGAGTGTTTAATGATATTATGTGTAAATAACACAATTGCAATTAGCAATGTGTTAAATGGATGATATAAATTGTGCAGGTTGTAAACTGTACATATTGTTCAGTCATCATTACTTTTAATGGGACAATAAACCTACATAGCACATTTAATGCGGTAATATCAGGAACTGCAAGTCCAACGAAAATGGCCTACATGTACATGTACGTGTTTGACTGTACTTTGTATACATGTACATGTATGCACAGTTCATGAACCCTTCATTGTAGATACACTGGGGATTTTTCGTGGTATCGTGGTTCATTCACTTGACTCTCAATCTAAGGGTTACCTGTTGGTTCAAATCCCAGCCCAGCACTAATGTCCTGTTGCAAGGTATTGATCCGCTTTTGCCACTCTCCACCCAGGTGTAAGTGGGTACCTGATCACAGGCCAGAGCTACATATTTAACCATCAGCTATGACCAAGGTAATAATGTACAATGTACATACAGTATGTAGGAGCGTCATCATACTGAAATTTATCACACAATCCTAAGAGTCATAACAAATGAGTGTACCAGGTTTAATACCAACCCATGGAGTCTTCGGAATACATTGTGTCTCAAATTCAATGCAAGCAGGGACCTTGAATGTTTTGAGATAAGAATGATCATCAGGGATGAGACTGATGCGAGAGATGGTGTACATATCAGTGACAATAGTACAGTGCAAACAGGACAGAGAAGAACAGAATAGATACAGCCCACTATTGATTGAGTTTTCCAGTTATTGCATAACCATAACTTGCAATTTGCAATTTGCAATTTGCAAGCTACCCACCAGGACATTTGAATCCATTATCCTGTTTTGGGAATAGTTAAATGCAAAAAAAAGTTGTGAAGTACCGCTACTGAAATATATTGTACAGTCCTGAGCAAATGAGTGTATACACCAACCTGTAGTGTCTTTGGAGTACAATGTGCATCAATTTCAGTGCAATGTGCGTCAATTTCAGTGCAATGTGCGTCAATTTCAGTGCAATGTGCGTCAATTTCAGTGCAATGTGCGTCAATTTCAGTGCAATGTGCGTCAATTTCAGTGCAAATGGGGCCATGGATGTTTTGAGATGAGAATGATCACGGGTGCTACATGTACATGTAGTTAAAATTGATGAGAGAGGCTTGAATGTTCATTGATACCTGAAATGCAATTAGAACTAAACTGATAAAACCCACAGCTTTGTAGCTAATGAGTACACACAAGTAGTACAACCAACTCTCAGTGAAGAGAGTGAATAAGTACATGTACACAGACATCCCATTGAAATGCGTGTATTAAGTTTAACACGCGTTTCAATGGGATGTCGGTGAACTTGTACTTATGACGGTTTCGTGAGACGCTGCCCAGGGCATTATTAGCAATGTCTTTGGAAAACATAAGTGCATAAGGTTCAATGGAAACGGGACCTTGAATGTTTTTAGATGAGAATGATCATGGGGGATAAGATTGATGAGAGAGAGAGATGATGTATCAGTGACATTTGTACAGTGCAAACAAGTCAGAACAGAACAGAACAGAACAGAACAGAACAGCCCACAGTTTAGTAGCAAAGGAGAACACACTAGTAGTCTGACCCACTCACAGTGAAAAGGGGACCATGTCATCATTACCAATGTCTTAAGAGTACTGTAGTGCATCAGGTTCAATGGAAACGGGACCTTGAATGTTTTGAGATGAGAATGATCATGGGGGATAAGATTGATGAGAGAGGCTTGAGGTATCGGTGACAAGTGTTGGTAATTAAATGCAGGCTCCCTCCCGATCCCCGGACAGCCCGACAGCCATGCAGGCAGGCTGGCTGAACTTGGCATGTACTTCAGATTCCTCTTGTACATGTACATGTACCAGTCAAGATGGATACAACATATACATGTACATGTATCTTAAAGGTCCTCAATTGCCCAACTTGTACAGTGTAATTATGTGTACTAATCTTGAGAGTTGTAGGCTAGAGTGTGACTCCGAGAGTTTTTTAAGGCTACTTGAACTTGGGCATCAGCTTATTGTTTGGATATATACTGTAGTCACACAAAAAAAGATATTTTTAAATGACAGCAGTCTTTGCAATAAGAAACGTTTTTTATATTTCATAGTGGGATAATGTGAATCAATTATTTGATGGCACAAAACTTTGCGAATGTCAACCACTTGTAAAGAAAGGGGAAAGTTTCATTCACTTGATTGAAAGTTCCTGGTTTTAGTTTAGCAGACAGCTCCCAAATTACTGTTCAAGTTTGTTGGAACATTTTGGACATTGGTATGTGGACACAAAAGTAATTGTTCTTCATTATTCATGCATTGTACATACATGTACCAGTGCATACTAAATCTCTCCTGGGGTTGCCCAGGGGAGCCACATCACACTCACCATCCGTGACAATCACATTCTTTGAAGGAAGCGAAGAAACTGTTCTTATCTGGAAGTTGTCTTACAAGTATGAGTCATTCCTCTGAGGGTATCCTTCCTCATCCAAGGACTGTACATGTATATTTGTCTTCACCCAGAAACCAGTATCCTAAGAAAACACAAGCAACAGGCATTGGTCCCCATGAGTGCAGACATGGGTCAACTCTCCCCCCCCCCCCCCCTCCCCCCACCTCCAGCGTACCCCTACACGTATCTTCACCGAGAACCAACGTCCTTAGAAAATGCAAGTAACAGTCATTACTCCAGTTGGTAGAGATGTGGGGTTACCTCTTCGCCCCAAACTTTACCCCAAACTTTACCCCACCCCACCTCCAGTGTGCCCCCATCTTACTCAGAAATCAACATTCTAAGAAAGTATACAAGCAACAGTCATTTCTCCAATAAGTAGAGATGTGGGGTTATCTCTTTGCCCCAAACTCCACCCCACCCTGCCCCCAACCTGCCCCACCTTCACCCTGAAACCAACATCCTAAGAAAACACAAGCAACAGTCATTCTTCCAAGAAGTGCAGACATGGAGTCATCTCCCCCCCCCCCTGAAACTCCACCTCGCCCCACCTCCAATGTGCATCTACCTACTGTACAATGCACACCCAGAAACCAATATCCTAAGAAACTACAAGCAACAGTCATTGCTCCAATAAGTGCTTATAAGTACTTATCCAGCTTATTCTCTTTTCAAGTGCTCTTCAGGTTTTGCTTTCTATACCCAAAATATCATGATACTGTAATAATAATAAAGTATTAATACTGTTCTGTCTGAGGGCCCTGTAAACATACATGTATCTATTGTATTTCACCTACTGTACATGTATGGAGATTAATTACAGTATATTAAGCTGTACATTTATGGGATCTATTGATACATGTAGGTAATGAGAGTTTGGAATTTAATGTCCTTTCGGAAGTTTTATTAGTAAGTACATGTACTTATATGTTTAAATAGCAGAATAACAATTAAAGAGAACCGATTTCTAAAAAGAAACATTGACATTTATAGTCCATTGGTATTGTGTGTTATGAATTGGAAAGTTGTCTCTCAGAAAAATACACCACACAATGGATCGAAACTCGAAAGAGATATAGCGTAATCCAGGATGGGTGAAATTATTATCCTTTTCTGGGAAATGGTAGCTTTTCTCATTAAAGTGGCCTTTGGAATATTGGTTCTCATTAGTCTCTACAATATCACTATCACTTTCAAAAACTGTATTGTGATAAAGCTGAAAAAAAACCTACCAGGATATACATGTACACTGTACATGTGATACTGATGTACATGTACATGTACCTACGCAACAAAAAATATACATGTATGTACTGGCAAGGAGTTACTTTGAAATTGCTCTTCTACATGTACATTATGATTTTAGAGTTATGCATGTACATGTACATTTATGTAGCATGGTGCAAATAAGATTCTCTTTACCCCCCATTTACCCCCCATCCTCTTTTGTTTCATTATAAACTTCTAGTTTCATTATCTTTTTAAAATGTTTAAATTCATTATCAATGGTGGTGTGATATTCGTCTCCAATATCCCCACTATTACAATCATTGCAATGTAAATAGCACCTTTAAAGTCAGATAACCAATGACATTTGGAGTATCAATGGAAACTCTTGATCGATACAACACACGCTTTTCATGACATCTGCGATCGCAATAAAGCTGTCACAAAATTCCTATATTTGTTTTCCTCGGCCAGGTTCGGTCTACGGAACGGGCATCACTCAGTCGTCCCATTATCGACATAACCAGATGCAGGTGAAATTGACCGGGACAAATTGTGATGAATCCCCCGCGTTTCTGTAAAAAAAAAAAAAAATTGTTGATTAAAGGTTATTAATGGTATCATTGGGGAGAGTGCCAGTTTCCTAGAAAAAAAGAAAACATTAGACTTACTATTCCAATTTAAAAGTACATTAAGAAGCCATTTCTTTAGTGTAAGGTTTTACTTTAATAGGAAGGGCTTAGTGTAATAACTATGTTGATGATGGTAATTTATTACAAATTATTTCTTACTATTGACTTTTATCTAGCCATCTAAATTTATTTCCTAATCTCAGTTTGAAACTTGTTTTGACAATTGCTAGTGAGTGAACCAAATTCATGAAGAGTCATTGGCACCTTGCTTTTGGAGAAAAAAAATCTACTTAATTGGTCTTCCTTTTAATTTTTCAAGTTGTTGCATCATTTTTCACATACTTCAAATATTACAAAACTTGGTATTAAGGGTATGAATAATTCAGTTGTCAACTGTCCATGTTCTTTGTATACACTGTACAATGACAATGGGCCCTGAAGGTCGCAGCAATAAAAGACGTTTCTCAGTTTACCAATATCGTGCATAAAAACATGGGAATCAAAGTTGGTTTGTTTTGTAGCCTGACCTTAACCTAGAGTGTACTCTGGCTTTCAAAGGAATTGCTCTTGTCACTGTTTCTTACCCTGTTTCTGACTCGTAGCATTCATCCTATGAGAACTGTATACTCGTGTATTGTAGCTACACGATAAGTATTTCATTTCCCCTAGTCTGAACGCTGTATACATGTAGCTCAACGCCAGTTTGAGTATCATTTTGAACGAAAACTTGATGACAATGCATCAACATCCCAATTAGTCTGAACATCCTTTTGTACGAAAATCGTATAATAGGTCAGGGCTTAATGTGAGCACGCACTGGTGATTGGCCATTGTTGTTTTCTTGTCTTTTTTCACTGTACAATGATGCTTCGTACAACGTTTCATATGACGTTTTTCATATCAATTTCCGTAAGCCTGAACGGGCTATTAGGTCATGATGTAGAATAGGATACTTATTACATACAAGTACATTCCAGCACAATGATGGTATAGAGAGTGTATTTACAGTGACACACCTATCAGTGCACCATCAACTTTCCCCTAGCCTCACATCAAGACTGTGTAGTTTGGGCTGTACATGTATGTACATGTATACATTAAAGGGATCGTTTAACAATGTTAAATCTGAGATGCACGGTCCTACATGTTACCAGTGTCTGTGATATGGTGTAATATTGAAGCCCTAAAAAATTGCGCTTCAAAATGATCAAGAAGTGCCTCAAAAAAGTAAAAATCTTTGAGTGACCGGTTTTACCATACCGTACTCGTTTTCCCCAATAGACTGTAGTGTTATGAAAACCGTGCAGCGAACGGTTTTCAAAATTTGTAATTCCAATCATTAATATCTTGATAATCAGACAGGTGATCGGCTTGTAAAAGTCATGGAGTTCCTAACTGACCTAAAGGTTTATAAATATCATTGCAGCATGAGTTGAATCAAGGATTATTTCTAAAGGATATAAGACAAAGTTACCGGATCTCTTTAAAGGTAGTAAATGTACACAGTATTATTAAAACTAAAATAGATTTTGCCTTGACAAGCATCTAACCATCTCAGCCGGGGCAAGTCTCCAGCTGGTTTCTAGAATATAGAGTTCTGTTTGGGGAATGTGTAGTGAAAACTTCCTCATGCCACCACGCTGAATTGTTCTGCTGGAAATCACTGAGTAATAGCCCAAGCTTTCCTTCCTGGAATACCCCCACAAACTTTTGTTTTGGGTAACAGACCCTTGTTGGTTTCATTCTCCTTTTGAGATTTCATCCTTCTTGTTGATTACATTATAGTTGATTGCATTCTCCTTGATTGTATTCTCCTTGTTTATTGCATTTATTTTGTTGATTACATTCTCCTTGGTGATTGCATTCTCCTTAGGCGGTGTCACACAGAAAAATACCTTAAAAAATCCTTTCAAGGGAGAATTTTCTTGCTTCGTTAGAGGATTTTTCATGGGATAATTGATGACAGACAGCAATTAAGAGGGTAACTAAAATCCAGATTTTTGGCCTCTGTGTGACACCGCCTATTGATTGTATTCTCCTCGGCGATTACATTTTCCTCGTTGATTGCATTCTACTTGGTAGACAGAGTCACACAGCAAAATCCCGACCCATCTTGAATAAACCAGATTTTAGAAATCTAGTTTTTTCATTTACGTCGGTGACAGACTGGTGACAGACAGGCTACGAATAATCCAGATAACTAAAATCCTGATTTTTTTGATGGGCCATTGCGCATGCGCCGTTTAGGTAGATAAGCATTGTGACATCACACGTTTAAATGCGCGCATTTAAACGAGTGATGTCACAATGCTTATTTAAAGGGATTATTTCAACATTAGTGTCAGACAAAAAAATCCCTTCAAAGATCCTTTCAGGGGAGAATTATCTTGCTTCGTTAGAGGATTTTTGAAGGGATAATTGATGACATACAGCCATTTAAAAGGATAACTAAAATCCGGATAACTTAAATCCGGTTTTTGGCCTCTGTGTGACACCGCCTAATGATTGCATTCTCCTTTTGATTGCATTCTCCTTGTTAATTCAATCTTGTTGATTGCATTCCCCTTGTTGATTACATTCTCCTTGTTTTTTTTAAATTTTCATCGTAAATTACTTTCTCCATAATTTATTTGTGACATTTTTTGACATCTGAAAAAAGGTGCAGTACACAGTGTGATGTTGCACGTAGTCTGCTTACCTTTTGACAAGTAACAACAAATAAAATAGTTTGAATGAGGTCATGGAAATTCCATCATGTCTGCGGTATTCCATTGTGTGATGGTAGCTCATCGAAAACAAATATTTTGAGGAGAATTGAAGAGTGTACATTATGTTGGTTTATTGTAAAATGCATTTGTATATGAAGGCAGGTTACACCGCACCCCACAACACTAGATATATTTTTTGACATTTACCATAGTGTTTCTCCACCCCTCCTTTCAGACTAGCATAATTCATCATAAAAGTACATGTATAGAAAGATTGTACAGGCCTACGTTGAACATACATGTACAATGTATATTCATGTAGCTATACAATGGGTAATTTCTTGTAGTCTGAACATTGTATTATAAAATGTCATGTAGCGAAAGAGATGTTTGAGCATTATTTAGGCCATAAATGTACATTGTATATTCAAAAAATAATCAGCGTCCACATCTAAATCTAAATTTTCAGTTCATGTCATTTTAATCTCTCTTCCTCTCTTTTTTTCTTTACCCATGTGCAGGATTCTATATGTGCCTTAACGCGGGACTGCGGCATCCCAGCACTACGGAAAAGCAAGAATGTGGAGAACTTCCTCTCAAGATGTAAGTATCAGGATGACCCAGATCTTCAGCTCGTAACCCAAAAAAGTTTGCCCTCTTTTTCTCACCCATGTTTCCCCATTGCTTCCTCCAACATGTGTTAGGTTAGGAACGAGTTCATAGAGGTGAACAGTGCTTTCATCTTCAGTGATGGACAATATGAATTGAACTTGAAGAAGCAAATTATTTTGTAAAATTTAAATAAAACACAATTCTCTGTTAGGAACCAGAAGGGCATTAATACTGTGTTACATTTTGTAATATATACATGAGTTAACACCCTTCTGGCTTCAAACAGATACATTGTTCTTATGCGAGAGACAATTCATTTATTTCTTTTAGCTTTTGAGAAACCATGAATCTATTTTCACAAACTGACTATACCCGGGAAGCAAGTTTACAGGTACCAGTACATGTTAGGAGCTCCACTGTACATGTAGCTTATCGTTATGTGTTACACATATTTTATGATCAACTTGAAGCAAAAATAAATGTTTTCCAAATGTATACAATACACATTTGGCTTTGGCATCTACATGTACATGTACACGTGTATCCTTGATATGTTCATGAATAATACATTTGCCTAGCAGGATCAGAGATTAAGGTGTTATAATGCTGCTGTGAAAAGATTGTAATATCCCCTGAAATTATTCATATCGCTCATCGTTGTAGATAGTGAGTGCACAAATGAATCATTTGATGGCGGCTATGATACAAATTACCATACAGCGTTAACTGATCAGCACAGATTACACAGCAATCAATAACACTCGCTGTGCATATGAATTCCAAGAAACAGGTGTATTATATTAAACGCATTTACATGTAGCTCTATGACTCATATTAAAGATCAATACACTGACTATTATTGCGTTTTGCTTGCCTGGATACATAAATGTCAACACAGATTTTATTGCTATTATGGCAGTTTTATGTATTCTATACTGTGTAAAGGGTAATATTGGAATGTCGTCCCCTCCCATAATATAAACCATAATTTGGTCATTAACCTCTTGTATTAATATCCTGCTCTCAAATTTATGAATGGTTTCATTGTAGATACTAAATACATGTACATGTATGTAAATGTCACATGTGATAATTTGGGTATGAATCTAAAATTGTGGATAAATAGTCCATTTTCATAATGTTATCAAATGTAATGCAACAAATCTTTGTTAAGTGCCATGTTTACAATTTTTTCATTCACCTGTTATGTATAATTGTATTTCAATAGTCAGAATCAGATTGCAAACATGTGTAGGTAGGACTAACATTATGACTTGTCCTACCGAACAACACAAAATGCAATTTGCATTCTGGCTATTGAAATACAATTATTCATAACAGGTGAATGAAATAATTTGTAAAATGGTACTTACATGTAAATGCAACAAAGTTTTTTGCATTAAAGTTGATTGCATTAAATTTGATTAAATTATGAAAATTGCTTATTTGTGCTTGATTTATGATTACCCACTTTTACATGCCACCTCTCAAATATGACCTGAGTAGACCCTATGGCCAAGAGGTCAAATTGATAAGGACTCAAGTACTGTACACATGTACATGTACATGTACCATTGTACAAAGGTGTCAACTACTTGATCAAATAAATGTGAAGAAATAAGATAATAATAGACCAGTTTACTATCATATTCAAAATTTATGGGTGTTTCATTCCTGGGGGCCTAGTGACGAGTTATGCAATTAACCTGCTATTTTAAATGAATAAACTACAATACTTGGTATTGAAGATGCATGTATTACTTGTTGCTATGTCAGGCAAGCTCGGGCAAGCTTTTCCATCGTCTAGAACAACCTTTGTTTTAAAAGTGTGCAAAAAATATGAATACAGTATGTTTACTAGTAAATTGGTCTATATTTGTGTGAATTTATGCTGATAAAAATCTATTCACAAATATTCAATTTACCCAATTCGTATCTAAAACAGATAAAATGTTTAGTAAATAAAACATCTGACATTTAGTAAACTCTCTGAAATCTTATATCACACCCTGGCTTTCCGCTCCATTGTACAAATCAACTTACATGTATGAGCTGTGATATGATGCATGGTTTTAATTTCTCACAGGGGAATTAATGCACCAATTATTATCAAAGATGGCTGTGGATGAAGTATCTACATGTAATGCCATGTGGATAAGTAATTTATTTTGTGATAGGCCTATCTTTCTACGCTCATTGAATGAAAGAATATATTGAATATCCTGAAATAAAATATACATGTAATAGTACTTTGTCAAAGTAACAATTACAATTATACAGCGGATCCACAACATGTATTTACAATTGAACATGCAAAAACATTCATACATGTATGTGACACATGTTTCCTGTTGCAAACAGTGTACATGTACATGTTTATATCTCTTAATTTTATTTTTGTTTAAGAATTTTAAATCACATCATTTCTTTATCTTTCTTTGGCTATTTTCAAACAAAAACTTATTTGGCATTACCGGTATCTGATTACCGGTAAGGCATTTGTAGCAGTTGAGTTTTTACATGTACCAATACCCTTTTTGTTCTCAGCAAATGCCATTTAACAACATGCACTTTAAGGCTGGCATTACTGTAAAGAAAGAAAAAAGGAAAAAAAACCTTTACTTCTGCTCAGGTTCCCTCAACTGTTGCCTAATTCTCTAGAACGGCGCGCTCACATTATGTTTGCTTGATTCATGAGTCAGTCAATTAGGTCGACCCTCTTGGGAGAAAATTGGCATAAAATATTGATTTTGAAGGGGAATAAGCCCATTTGCAATTATCTTTGATGATATTTGCAGCAAATGACTCACTCATTCATGAGAATTGGGAGAAGTCTTTAAAAAGAAATATTGCACTTGTTTCCCATCAAAAGACAAAAACGTGACTTGCATATATACTGTTGATTTTGGGCTCATTTATGCGTGTAAAAGATAGTATCTTGGCTTTTATGTTTTACTTTCATATGAAAGAGTATATGTCTCAATATGTATTTATACTTTCTCTTAAAATGAACAATTAATTCAGGTACATGTAACTCACTGTATTTCTCACGTGAGAAATTATTGAAGAAAAAACATTATAACATACCAGTAAATGTAAAAAACATGAAGCTATATATGGGTCCATACATATACTGTAGTGGTATCTATTTTTAAAGTAGCAGGCCAGAATTTACTTTGCAACAAGTTACTTCATCCGCATCAGTTGAACAATACCACATGGAGATTTGTTTGAAAATAGATAAGTGGAAGCACCTTAATCTACGAATTTCATTTCAAACTGGATAAAACTGTTGCAAATGAAATGATTTTGAAAAATATAAAAAGAATGGTACTGTATGCGATACATTATATTCTTTATACAAATTAATATTTAGGAATTCATTCTAAAGGAGTTGTCCCGCTTTCATTGTATTAGGAAATTTATCAGCTATTTCTACCTGCTAAAAGTTGAATGATATTCTCTAGTGCATAATATTTGTACATGTATGTGCACCTACATGTACAATGTACATGTACTGTACATGTACATTGTACATTGCACAACCTAACATTTAATTACTGTTATATTATTTTTAAATCGCCCAAATACATATGGATAAAGTTCAAGGGAAGATTTGATTGCTTGATGTTTACGAGTGGAATAACAGCTGGTTTGGTTACCGATGATGAATTAGTCGCCATGCTTCTCTTTGCCTCTAGCAATGTAATCATCTTGTAAACAACATATTAGTTGAGAGACATTAAGGCATAAAGCAAATGTAAAGATTGTTGTGTATGTCTTTACACCCTTCTGTTAGTCGATTGGTGAAGATATTTTATGAAGACTACTGTACGTATAATTGACCACTGTTAGTGCAAAGCCACCAAGACAAGACATTTAACATGGCTTTAAAGTAAAAGGGGAAAAAAAAGATCTTTGAGGCTTTGTCACAAAATGACAATTATTATCTTTTCCTATTTTCCTTATTGTGTCTTCTGGAGAATCTATAGAAGAAATGCTTGTAGTTAAACAGTCCTTTAAAAAAAAGCATCAATCATGACTTCCAAGAGTCTCATTCCAAGAAATCTTATGTTACTGTTTATATTAGTAGAAGTGGGTTGAGTGCATGGACATGTACATTTCTAATTAAACCTGAAAATTCTAGAAGTGAAGTAAATGGTGCATTAGCTATAAAAGAATTGTTCACATCTTGGTGTTATTTTTTTCTTCATATCTAACAGGGACTGATATTTATAGCAATATAACAAATAATTTTTTTAAAAACACATATTGGTTTTGAACTGTCACAAATGACTGAGTACATGTACATGTACATGGTAGGCATTTGCACAAACACCAACAACAACTTCCAATTAAAAATTTGTTAAATGACAATTAAAAACTTCTCGCTCTATTAAGGATTAATTAATGCTCCGAGTACCAATGTTTGTGAATAATTTGGTTGCTCATTTATTTTTGGCTTTTTTTTTTTCTTGTTGCACAGATGAGCAGAAGGCTGGAGATATCACCACCCATCGGCTATCATCTCATGACTTTCAGATGATCAAGGTCATTGGAAGGGGTGCCTTCGGTGAAGTCAAAGTGGTAAGGGAACCTGAATGTTATCATGTGTGGCGTATCCATGGAGGAGGGGGGGGGGGTGGCGTCATAGGGGCACCCTCCCCCCCCCCCCGAAAAAAAAAGAGAAATCCCTCTGCCATAGAATTCTGGATGTGATCATGGAATACCATTATTGACAGATCAGGGAGGGGGGTCACAGGGGCATGTTCCCTAGCCCTCTCCCACTCTTAATCTGCCTCTGCTCTATCTGTATATGTGCCCCCACTCCCCCATAAAGTAAAGGGAGAAAAACTCAGATGTGAACTGTATTCTCTTCAGAGAATTAGGAGATGATTTTTCCTTTGCTTTTGTAAGTTCAGTTAACTCATTCTTACTCAAACTTGCAAACTTGTACCCTCTCAATAGTCGAGGAATCATGCATCCCCCTCTGATCTTGGAATAGGAAATTACATTTTGACTCTTGATACCAAATCAATGCCTGTCAAAAGGATTAATTGCAGTGGTAAACCCTGCCAAGAAAATTGAACTTTGCAATCCAAGAACTCCTTTGATGTTGCATATTCCTTGTCACAAAGTTTTTTTCTTGTGGAATTGGCAGCGAAATTTCAACATGAATCTCTTCTTTTGTTCTTTCCTTCCAGGTTCGTGAGAGGACGAGTAAGAAGGTGTATGCCATGAAGTGTCTAAGTAAATTTGAAATGGTAAGCAAAGCAAATTGGACATTTTTGAGTAGCCTGAAAGAAACAATTCAACATTGTTTGAATAAGCAAATGATCTTTAACACCCTCGGATCTTCTGAACTAAAGTTAAATCTTGTTTAATAATGATATGTCTGGACGAGAGTAGCGTCATCAATAATCAATGTTGTTCTCCCTGAGGGCCCTGCAATCATATACATGTAGATATAAAGTTATTAAACTTTTATAAATGCCAGCCAGTTTTTTGAGGCACATTGCAGGTGTTGATGTTTTGTAACATGGAATTCACACATACCGGTATGTGAAAGAACCTTTGTATTATTCATGAAGGGGTGTGTCGTATCTCATTAATGTATCAAAGATATAATCATATTTGTCATATTTTATGTGCCTGAAAGTCGGGTCATATTCAGGTCAGTCGGTAACTTACATGTACACTGCATACTTTATGTACATGATCAGAAGAAGAAAAAAAATGAAATATACATTTTTGTTTGTATTTCTGATTGGTGTTGTCAATTTTAAGATTATCTCCTTCATTATCTCTTTCTTCTTTAAAAATGTTTTTGTGAGCTTGTGCTCTAGATCCCTTTACATGTAATGATGGTTAATTATAGGTCTGTAGAATTCACACACAAAAACAGACAAATAAACAACAACAAAAAACAAAATCCCCAAAACAAGGAGACGGACAGCTTTAATAGGTACTGATGTACCAGTACCTTAATTTCTTATTTTTTTTAATTAAAGGTAATACAAAGTTTTGGTATGGGGTCATGAATTTGGTTCAAATGAACATATTGGAAGCATATACGATCCTACAATATTCAGTGATCGTTGTCGCGGTCGAAATTGACTCTAAAGTTATGAAATTGTAAATAATAAACACTTTATGTTGAATAGCTCCCTCTCAAGGTCAAGATATTAATTAAGCTATAAAACAATGTTTATTGACTGATTAGCTATTCTCGTTCGGAAATTATATACCACAACTACATACTCTGAGATTCTCATGGTCGCAGCTACCATTGTACGGCCGTAGGAGCTATTTTAAATTTATCAAAAGTTACCGGGAGCACCGGTAAATCTTTATATTCAATTTTTCTCGAAAGCAGAAGTGTGTTAGGGGCTAAAATTTCTTGTGGTTTTAATACATCCACAGGGGCATCCAAATATATTAAAATTGTAAAGAATCACTATCCACCCATTTTTCCAAATTTCCCAAACCTTTGTAATACCTTTAAAAAACATTTCAAGTTTTTATTTGTCTGATTTGTTTTTTTCCCCCTTTAGATCAAGAGATCTGACTCTGCTTTCTATTGGGAGGAGAGGGATATCATGGCCCATGCTAACAGTGAATGGATTGTACAGGTGAGTAAAAGGGCTCTTTATATTCAACTTGTCATTTCTTTGCAGGTTTTACCATGCTCAAGAAGCAAAACATGTACATGTAGACTTCAAAATGTATGAGTACAATGTTTATTCAATAAAGAAGGGGGTGGGGGGGGGGGGGGGGGGAGGGATCGCTACGTATGATTATTCATGTTCCCCTAGTTGCCCCAGAGCCGTTAAACCTGTTAACCATTCCATGTTTCCACAACTTTAGGATTGGAACCACAAAAGTTTCTTTCAGTGAAACAAATTCACGGGAGTAGTGAACGATTTAGCTCTGGATGCTTCAAAAATAGCTCTGGTAATCTGAATAGAGCTCTGGTAACATTACAATAAAGCACTTTAGAGAAAATCACACTTTTACCACACCAAATCCTAAAAGAATTCCTGCGAAAAGAAAATATTCTATTAGTCAAAAGGCTAAATAATAACTATTTTTACTCTGATATCTATAAATGATCAAAATGTAGTTGTTCTGTCATCTAAATCACTTTCATATGTACATGTATATATTATTGATTAATTTAATTGACTGATTGTCAATGTAACTGCCCTCTTTCCAGCTCCACTATGCCTTTCAAGATGAGAAGTACCTCTACATGGTCATGGACTACATGCCCGGTGGTGACCTGGTCAATCTCATGAGCAACTATGAGATCCCTGAGAAGTGGGCCATGTTCTACACCGCCGAAGTGGTCTTAGCTCTAGACGCCATCCATTCCATGGGCTTTATACACAGGTAAGGATCAAACCTTCGCAGAAAAGGCACAAATACTTTGTTCCCTCTCACTTACTCTGTCGGTCTCTCTCCCTCTCTCTCTGTCTGTCTGTCTGTCTGTCTGTCTCTCTCTCTCTTTATCTTTATCCCCTCTCTCTTTCCTGTTAAATCTCATGAGTAACTACGAGATCTCTGAGAAATGGGTCAGGTTCTAAACAGATGAAGTAGTCCTAGCCATTCATTCCATGGGCCTCATACACAGGTAAGCAATGCTTATGCGAGAAACTACATGTGTCATTTGGTTCAAGGTCTTCATTTCGCAATATAGAGCCAATGATTTCTTTGCACCAAGGCTATAATTTTTCTCTTTCTTCTTTTTCTTTTTTCATTTTCATTTTCTTTGAGCTACGTGTAGCAAAGATATCATTAAATGTGCCATTGAATATATTTTTTTGCTGGGATAGATGAAATAGATAGGGTTCATATAAAGAAGAAGAAAAAAGAGAAACACTCATGTCAGAATGTCAGAATTTGTAAAGATGTTTTGCGACAAAGCAAGTGAAAAGGCAATTCAAGATGTTGAGAAAAATAGTCTTGAGAAAGAAATAGACTTTAATTTACAAACAGGTGATCCCTAAAGCAAGCTTTTTGACTATTCAGAATAAAAAGACTTTTATATGCTCATTTCCGAGTGATCAAATTAGACGTTGTATTTTGATAAAGAAATTTAGCCAGTGTCTAATTTAATTCTTATTGTTTATGTTTACAGAGATGTGAAACCAGATAACATGTTGTTAGATTCATCGGGACATCTTAAGCTAGCAGACTTTGGAACATGTATGCGAATGGAAAGGGTAAGAATAATCTATAATCTTGATAAACACTAATAAGATCACTCTTAAGAGTTTCATAAATACTGTACATATGTTTCGGAGTGCAATGATGATTAGCCAAATCTTCCCTATTTTACTTTCCCTAGGATGGTATGGTACATGTATGATCAGACAAAGCAGTAGGCACATCTGGGACCCGTTTCACAAAGACTTTTTTAATGACAAATGACCAATATCAGTGACAAATCTGCAGATAACCAATAAGAAGCAAGGATTTCACTAGCTTATTACAAAAACTGTCATTTGTCACTAATGACAAGTTTTGTGAAATGGGACCCTGAAGTCCTCAAATCGTAGGCCAGTTTGGGCTGTAAAGAAGGGAATGTGATAGGTGGACTGTTGGGGGTATTTAGGGTATATTTTACTTTCTGCAAAGAAGAAGCCTGAAGATGTTCATATTTTCCCTGCCTTTTTCTTTTCCTAGGATGGTATGGTACGATCAGACACAGCGGTAGGCACACCAGATTACATCTCCCCTGAAGTTCTCAAATCACAGGCTGGTAATGGGCAGTACGGACGAGAATGTGATTGGTGGTCAGTAGGTGTTTTCATCTATGAAATGCTCGTTGGTAAGAAAGAGTCTCAATAATTATTTTTCTCCTTTTTTGATTTTCTTTCTTCCTCCTCTCCCCGTTACACTCCCATAGCTGCCAACCATTCCGTTTTTGCCTCCAAATTACGGTATTACGTTTTTTCTTCATAAAATACTTTTTTTACATACCGCACGTCAAACAACTGCCCTAAAACAGGCACAGCGGAGCACCCCAATTTGCATATCATTAGCGGCCCGTTCTATTTGAATAACCAACGGACATCTGCGTGAATCCGAACATGTGTGTGCTAGAATGTCAAATCTTAAAATTCGCGTTGCGCCTTTATTACTGCCAATATCGCTATGAAACTTTCCATACTAACTAAAATTATTATGAATTTGATGTCAGTGAAATAAATACGAAATTCCATGGAATAAAACTCGAGATATTAATGTGTTTTGAGCTTCTCCCCTCGAAAAACACGACGTCTACTTTTTAGGTTCATGACCCTATCAAGCAATGCACGAAGTAGAGACTTGGTATGAATATTCATTAGGGTTGAATCCATACATGGGCGAATTTTTCGCTTCTCCGCTGTATTTTTTTTGGTTATAACGTTCTTTTTCATGGGGCTTCATTTTTAAAAGTTGTAGTCAGCGAACTCATTGAACATGACGTCATCGATCTCAGCGATGTACTGCGCATGCGTCTTAGGCCCAGTGCAGGCCAGATCGAAACAGCTGAGCCATTAGCGTGCACGTGTGCTGTCGGCTGGCAAGACATGTATAGCCAACGCACACGCGAGGTTCAGACATGACACACATTTGAATGTATGGGACTGGTCAAACAATTTTGCGACAACGAAGGATTATTTTTTTTCGATGAGATTCGGACATTGGGGTATGTTTTGCTCTGATACGACCCTATCAAGCAACTATGAAAAGAGATATTTCACAAGGATTGAGATTATTAAATTTTCTTTCTGTTCATACGAGGCAATTCTTTCTCGCTCTAAAAGAAATGGTGAATTTTACGGTGATTTTGTATCTCATTTTTTTCGTTTTTGTTCGTCAAAACTATCCCTTAAATTTCACATTTTCGGTGCATCAATAACTCTTTTTATACACATGAGTGTCTTGCAAATTTATTAACTACTCGATTTAGTAGCTTTGATTGGTGATATTCATCACATTAATGAAGAATTTGTCTTCAAAATTTGTTTACTTTTTTTCGCATCGATCGGTACACAATTGTTGATTTTATGCAAATGATGTTTACTGGACGAGAGTCGATCGCACGGTAATTGGGGTGCTCCGCTGTGCCTGAAAATGGTGATTTGATCACAAATTCAATAGAAAACTAAATTTTAAACATACTTGAAAAGAAAAATATTCTCAAAAAGAATTAAATCCCGATAATACCAAAATAACCACCAACAAAAATTCCTGCTTGTATGGAAAAACAGCATGATGAATGAACATTTCTGCATTGGAAGTGTGTCGCGCGTGGTTGTAAGTTTCGTTTTTATGAATTCCTTTTTTTTTGCTTGAAATTCCTTTTTTTAGCCATCATGATTCCTTTTTTTGGTCGCACAAGGTTGGCAGCTCTGCACTCCCCTTTTCTTCTCCCTCTCCGTTCTCTCTCTATTTCTCACCCCCATATTCTCTTTCCTTCCTTTCTCTCTTCTCGTTGTGTCTCCCCTTTAGCTTTAGATCTAGAGTTTTTAGAGAGCTCCTCTGACAGACAGTAAAATAGCATTACTATTATTGTAATCTATGGCTTATAAGCTTTCCGTTGATATACAATTCATCTATTTCATTTGGTCTTTAACAAAATTTGGCTCAAGCAAATTTTGGATCACCATCAAAACATATCCCTCAAAATGCATAGAAGTTGTTATGTTTTGTTAGTTAGGAACATGTTTCAAGTATGATGTTTGTATCAAAGCAACTTCCAGGATGATATTACCATGATCATTTTGTCTTTTTTGTGACACAGGTGATACGCCGTTCTATGCTGATTCTCTCGTGGGTACATACAGTAAGATCATGGATCATAGGAACTCATTGGAGTTTCCAGATGACATTTCAATTAGTGGACCAGCCAAAGATCTTATATGCAAGTTTCTAACAGACAGGTAAGCTATTATATTATCTATGATGATATTGTAAAATGGAGGATGGTGCTTTTGGAGGTAGTGATGCAGATGATGATGGTGATGGTGATGGTGGTGTTGAAGATGATGAAAGAATAGAAGATGATGTTGATACTTTAAACAATAGTGATGATGATGATGATGAATACGATGATGGTGGTGGTGGTAGTGGTGGATGGTAGCAGTGGTAGTGGTGGATTCTAGCGGTGGTGTTAGCTAGGGGTTTTGAAGATAGTGAAGAATAGAAGATAGTGTTGTTATTGGCAACAATAGTGGTGATGATGATGTAAATGTCTAACATTGGTAGATATACATATACTTTATTTGATTATTAGTTATAATGGTGATGAAGATGATTGGTGTAGATCAGGATCATGATAGCAGTGAGAAATGTGGTAATTGATACAATATTCTGACTACATTTTATTTCTTCTGTCTTGTATTCCTTCCGCAGAGATACAAGGTTAGGGAGGAATGGCATTGATGAAATCAAGCTGCATCGATTCTTCAAGAATGATATGTGGGCATTTGATAATATTAGAAATAGTAAGTAGAAAATATATTTGATTGGAATGACATAGTTAGAATGAAAGGGGTCTAAGCTATCCTGAAAATGAGGGGAAAATGAAAAACTGAGTTCTATTTTTTTTCTGGTCAGGGAACGGGGAATTTGAGAAAAATCATTCAAATCATTGGAAAATCAGTGAATTTCATTGGTGCAAAGAAAATTATTTGGTCACTTATATTTTGTCTTAAGTCTAAACATCGTATCCTGACATTGAAGACCACTCAACCTGGGACTAGGTTATAATAATGATCTGAACATTGTGAAAATCTCAGGAAAAAAAATCAGGGGGAAATGAGGGTACTATGATAGATAAGACCATGATGATTATTATCATACTCTGTGTTTTTTCCTTTCATCTAGCTGTACCTCCGGTCGTTCCGGAACTTATCAGCGATGTGGACACGAGTAACTTTGACGAGATCGAGCCAGAAGACCATCCCGAAGAGAGCTTTCAGTCACCCAAGACGTTCGCTGGCAACAATCTTCCTTTCATCGGCTTCACCTATAATAAATCAAATAAGTGAGTACATTCTCTCTCCTTCTATAGATACTGTAACCTGTCACGACTTTCTTGCCAAGTTTCCCTGCCCCCCCCCCCCCCTTTTTTTTTAACTGAAGCATTGTTTCATTTGCTCATATACAAAAAAATCCACTGAAATGTAATATTTCTAAATTTAGTTACTAAGCAAGATATATTAGGGTTGATTTTAATTGAAAGGTGACACTGATGTACATTATCTTGGGTACAGCCCTAAGGGAAGAATTTATAGGAGAGAATTTGGAATTCCTATTTTAATAAATGTATTACAAATTTAAAAAGTTCTTGCCAATTCTGTCACATTTGAAAGACCAATCTGCCATTTTGGAGACTACCATTTGATTTAGTGATCCATACTTTCAAATGTTCGTAAGAGACTTATTATTTGTATTATTGGTATAATTCACACACTTTGTTCTTTGTAAACTATGTCTGGGCCTTCATTTTACATATTAGGGAAACAATTACCCATGTTGAACTTACATTGGACAAATAAATACATCAAATTGAATTGAATTGAAAATATTACCACAGTAATTTCTCGAACTTATCAGTTTTAGTCAGCCGCCGATCTCATTCAATATGTTTAAAGTCATTGGATTTTATTACTTTTTTCTAATATTTCTCTGTTTCTTTCAGGCTTTTTACATCTGTAGAGGTAAGAGCATGACTAACACCACTTCACTTATTCCTCCATTTTACCTGTAGAAAATCACATAAAAAGCGGTTTACAATTTTAGTTACATGTATGAGAATAGCTAGTAACAACAGTTTTGAAACAGTCACTAAACTCGTAGGGGAGTGGCATGTACATGTATTAAGGGTTAATCCTTGTATCTACATGTACATGTTTATGGTCTCTTCTAAGGTGTTTGTCATATACATGTAATAGCGAAGAGGGATATGATGCTCATGAGTACATATTGTACACATTATTGCAGAGCACTTCAAGCATTATTCATCATTTTCTGATGAACGTACATGTACACATAGAAGCAGGTTTTAACCACACAAAAAACCCTGAAAACAAAGCCAACAAACAAAAGATGAGTTGGCTCTGTGCTGTTTAGAAGAAGTTTCATGTTTCAAACCTCAAATAATCTCAAATAAACCACAAATCGTTTATAGTAAGACTTCCTGGCATACTCAACTCCAAATACAGCTTCTAGCACAAACAATTTATGGGCTTGATGAAAATGACACTCCAATTTTTAAGCTGTTTTGGAGGATGTTTAGGAAATCTCCTCATCAATGGTCACACGTGATGTTTGCTTTTATAGCACCAATTTTCAGCTTCCTACAAACTTCAGTGATCTTACAATAACAGAGTGTAAATCATCTCATGCTTGGAATGCAGATGCTCTGATGTTTGATAACAAAATAGGGATATGACTTCACTGAAGAAGAAAACAAGAAATGAAGCGTAGATTATTGTTATCTTGCTCAAAGTCCAATTAAAGTGCTTATTTTGGTGACCTTTATTCATTCACAACTTTATACATGCCTGTTCTACATTCATGATGGGACTATTCAAATTATTCTGTCATAGAAAAATGTAATCACCCACTTTCATTTTCTCACTTCTGTACATCATTGGTTCTATACTTCCCACATATTGGTGTAGATGTGTTCTTTCACTGGAGTATAAAATTATTTCATGGGAGAAATACAAGATGTTCTTCTTTCCATTGGGATTGGTCATATTATCTGTTCAGAGCCAGAAGGGCATTATCTCTCTAAAGATAAACTTGAGTTCTGGTAAATATACAAAATAAATAATTCTCAGAATCCAACAAAATTTTAACAGTGAATGTTTAAGATTACAAATAAAAGACATGTGCCAAACAATCCGGGTTAGTAGGCCTGACACCATGTGCCACAGGTCACTATGTGCGAGTGGAAGTTGTGGTTTTATTGAAGATGATGCCCAGTAAGTTTGTGTGCATTTGTTTTTATTTCACTGGTTCAAACAACTAATCTACTGCAGGATAAACAATCCAGACTAATCACTACAATTTTCTCTCAAAATACGATTCCCATACCAGAGCTCAAGATTAGCTTAAACTCCTTAAAAAGTAGAATTAATACCTATTTGGCTCTCATTGCACTCTCTGTAAACATTGTGTAGTTAGTGTTCATTTTACACGGTCATTATACCAGTTTCACATTGAGTGGGAAGGAAAATGACTGTTTCAAATTCATTTTTATGATCCTTTTCCTACACAAACCTTCCCCTAATTTATCTGTTATACAAAACTATGTATCCTTGCATGAAATATATTCTTATGCATGTTTCTTGTAGAATATTCAATCTGTAGTATAGTTTTGCGTTATCATGTAGTTTTGAGTGAATACCTGCATGTACATGTATTTCAGCTATCCATCCAATACTTCTAAACACTTTAACTACCTTTAATTTCAAGATTTGAATACACCCTCTAAGCATTCTCTAGCACTCTGATTTGTTTCTAATTCTTCTGTTGCAGAATTTCTCACTAGTTTGCCAAGAGTGAATATTTTTTCCTCATTTGCTTGCAATTAATCTGAATCATACAGCTCTGTTATGCACTGGTTGTTAAAATGCAGAAATAGTATTTTTATTCTAAAAGATACAAAAATTAATATTTTGAATGTTAGCGATTGAGTTTTGATGTATGGACATGGTCTTTGAAAGAAAGATTGCTCTAACTCCAAGATAATTCCTGACCTTTCTTAAAGTTTGATTTTTAACAAATCAGAATATTTAGAGAAGTACATGTAGATTTCAAGATATAACATTTTTATATTTTTAAAGCAATTATCCTATCCTCTCCTATGATTAATTTCTATTTCTTTTAATAATCCTGATAGACTTTCTCTAGTACCCTTTAGAATTGGATTTATAGCTGAAAGATGCCTGTTTCTTGTAACAATTATTAATTACATTACATGTTTGTTAATGTACGTTTTCCCTGTATGTAGAGGTGAAAAACTGCCTGTTTCTTTGTAACAATCTGAATTTTCCATCCTTCCTTTCTGTCTGCGTGGTTCTCTTTTCTCGTGTTTGTGGTTGGTCATTAACTATCCGGACATCCGTCCATCTGTTTGCGGTGTGTCCTGATATCCTTGTTACAAACGTGAGTGCTACATGTAGTGATAATCCGACTTTTGCTCTGGGTACATTATCTCCTGCGACATTTGCTCCGATTTCGTTTCCCCTGGGCTTTATACTTTGTCAAAGATTTAGAGTTTAGTTTGTGGTTGGGTATTAGTTCAGGGGGGTGTTTCACAAAGACTAAGATAGGCTTAAGTTGGACTTGAACTATGGCAGGCCATTCATGCCACTGGTTGCTCTCACCATTGGTCTCTCAATTTATGATCTTTAGATTGATCTGAATTGATCTTGAATTTTGTACAATATTTTAGGAGTTTAGAAAATAAAAATCTGGAATAAAAATAAAAATATTAAAAGTCAGTTCATTTTTTGTCATTTTGATGGAGGTTCCTAATAAATAACCTCTTTAATATACCACTGGATTCATGGAACTTCTTTAAAGTTTGGAAGTACACTAGTATATTAAATAAATTGACCTTGGAGAAACTGTCACCAGAGCATGTGTTGTGCAATCTTGTTATCATGGTATCATGGTATTCACTTCAAATTTACCCAAATCATTTTTCTTTTTTCTCTCCACAAATCACAAATTTGATTGCTTTGAATACAAAATAAGGTTAAAGCTTTGCAATTCGGTTTCAGTGGTCACGAGGAAAAACTGATTGGAATTTGTATGATCCCAGAGAATATTATTTGTGATCTCATGTTATAGATTGTGGCAAAATTCTGTGGTATGGTTATTTGAATAAGAAGAAAACAAAATAAGAAAAAGAATGGAAGAAAACATAAAGAAAAACACCCCCTAAGAAAAATTACACTTAGCTACTTTTTGTGAAATCTGTTATCAATATTATTTAAGTACCCTCCAAAAATTTGAATTAAATTTTTTGTCATTTAAAATTGTACATGAAATTGACTGGCATGATGATGTATATTACAGATCATGTTATACATGTACAGGTCTTTATCTTTCATAAGTTTGAACACTTTACATGTAAATGAATAAAGAACAAAGTTCTCACAAACTTTTATAGTAATGCTTCTGACATGTTTGCTGTGCAGCTATTTCTTGCAAACCCATGAGAGAATGCTACGCACTCATAAGTTTGAAAAGTAACAAGATTTATCTTTTGCTTATTTTCAACTAATATTTCAACCATGTGATAGTTCTTTTGCTTAGTTATTTTCTATTGCTTTAATTCTATTGCTAATCAATATGAATCAATGCCTCATGTTTCAGATAGAGATATATATTATTGTAAGATTATATGATTTCTTCAATTCATGTTCTATTCATACATTCCCTATACATTCCCAATCAATACACTCCATGTATTATATATTCCTCCTCCTCTCTGTCTCTCTCTCCCTTCCTCTCTCCTTTCCTCTCCTTGTCTTTGCCTATCTCGTTCTTTCTCTGTCTTTCTCTCTCCCTTCCTTCCTCCCTCCTTTCATCTTCGAAAGGACTACATTGTATCCACCATACTGAGAACCTGTCTATAGAGGTCTACATGCTAGTCAGAGTGGCCTTTCTAGACAGGTTTGTAGTCCATGTGTCTTTTGTGTTTGTTTGCAGGGTGGTGTAAAGGAATCAGATGGACACGTATCGACCCCCAATGTGGGAGGCAGGGTGAGTAATAAGTTGATTTTACTTAGTTACATGTATTTCTCTTCATAATCATTTTCACATATTTTTTTACAAATGTTAACAAAATCAGGGTAATAATATGATACATTGTGAAAATGAATTTCATTATAATGTTCAAATAAGTGAATCATAAAGAAGGACTTATAAATGCGAAGGTGCATTAAAGGTGTAGTGTCCTTTACAGGTACAGGAACAAAGAAAAATACTTTAAAAAGATAGAAAATAATCATCAAAAATAGAAATAAAGCAAAAACTAGACGAGAGTTCTTAAACAGGGTGTATATTACATGTACATGTACAGTATATATATCAATATCATCATTTGATATTTCTTGTTTCTTTTAGGAATATGAAGAGATGAAGAGGAAGACCCATGGCCTTGAGAAGCAGATAGAGGCCGAGATGAGGAGAAACAAGGACCTGGACCAGAAGAATAAACACATTGCTTCCAAGTTTGATAGAATCAAACAAGACCTGGAACTAGAGGTAAAAATTGTAGACTTGGTACTAGGGAATATAAGTTCTTTTGCTTTACTACCAAAGATACAATGAAAACTGTACATAAAGACTGCTCAAGGGTTTTTAGGTTTTAATGGGAAACAAAAAATGTGGTCTTTCTATACCGGTGTTTGCTAATGCAGGTTTGACTATAATAGGGAGCAAGGAGGAAGGAGGGGTGGGGTAGAGAGGCAAGATGCATTGCCTCCTAGTTTGTTAGACCCAAACAAGGCCTGGAACCAGGCGTAAGAATATTTGGCCCAATCGGTGGTGGTGGTGGTGGTGGTGGTGGTGGTGGTGGTGGTTATTTTACCTGACTGCTAAAAAAGCATAAATGCTTGTAAGTAAGCAACCAGAGGACTGACAGCTTTAGGTCCTCTCTGAGGGACCTGGTAATGAGGATTTATGCCTTACCAAAGGGCACTAGCACATCGACTTGGTTTCGAACCCGGGTCACCGGATTACGAGACCACTGCTCTACCGACTGAGCATTCGCGCCTCCTCGGGCGCGATATAGACCTTCAAGTGAGGAATGTTGATCACAGTGTGAGGTAGAGAACCAAGTATGACCACTCTCAAGGACGATGAGGAGTAAGAAGGATCGGGTGGGAGGGGTTGGATTAACGAGGTCTCTTTGCCTAGCCACAAACAAGACCTTGAATTAGAGGTAGCATGATAGTGGGCAAAAATTGAGATTTTGCGAGAGACAAGTTTCATACCCTAGGAGATCAGGTTAGGGAGACAAGTTTATACAGCTTTGATACTACACTGTACCACAAAAACAAGAAACACCCCAAAAATCAGAATTGAATCGAGCCAGATATTTTGTCTGTCAACAAAACATGTTATGCCAATCTGTGATCAAAATATTCTGCAATTTGTAGTGATGCAACAGGATATGTTGGCTTCCCTTTACACAAGATTTCAAGTTCAGAGTAATTATAATTACAGATACAAGTTTCCTGAAACATTGGTCCATATGACAGTCCAGTGCTATGTCCCAGCATATTCTAGTATTAACCAGACATGGTTGGACATTAAGAAAAAACCTATCAGTAGCCATTTTGAGTCCGATTTCACCTAACTGTTCTCTAGTGTTATATACCATGGACCTTGGATGTCGCTGAATTGTGATACAGTGTTTTAAACAGAAGTGCAGTTTGGACCAGAGAAGAAATTGTGTATTTGGAGATGCACATGTAAAACTCAGAAATATTTCATTAAGATTTTTCTTGAAACAAACATTTTGTGAGTACAGTTTCAGCATTTGACATTTTGACTCAAAAAGTTTGACCATCTTACTAAAGTACACACATGTGTATTTATTCTCACACAGGAAACGCATGAGTAGTAACACATCGTGCATTGCATCAGTATTGTTTTAAATGCTGTTCTTAATTTCAGTTCTCCATCTTAATTTGTGAATGTTTTTTCTTCCCTTAGAATAACGATAAGCTTCATCTGCAGAACAAACTGATGGATAAGGAACGAGAGTATGTTCAGCTGAAACACAAGCACACAGAGGTAGGAGTTCATTTTGTATCTGACTATTTTATTGTAACAAGATTTAAATCTTCATATATACAGTTTGTAATTTGAGAACAAAAATTAGAATAATTTACGATGTCAATGTTTATGCAATGTTTCCTCCTTTTCTATGATTTTATTTTATTTATATACCAAAAGTTATCGTTATTTTGTATATTTTGTGAAGATAATTTTTAACAAGCCATTTATGTGTTTTTCATGAACCTCCCTTTTCAGATATCTCATTATATATGTTTGTATTTTGATGATTATATCATATTGTTTTTATCTTGACATTCAATAAATGGAACCATTCCCAGAAGTTTCCATTAATGATAATGATAATACATTGTATTTATAGAGCGCTTAATACTAATGTTTCTAAGCACAAGAAAAAGAAGAAAGGAAAAGGAAGGAAAAGTAAGACATACCAAAGAAATATGTTAAAAATATTGAAGTACAAGTAAATGGCAAAGAAGAATATGACATTACACAAAATAGTGACTACATCAGAATTAATCAAAATTATAGATAAACCAGATATAGAATCAGAATTATAATATACAATGTGAAATATGCAACTTACAATAACCTGATGTATAAATTATTATATTCAATATTATTATTATGCATATTAAAATACATATTATACAACATTAAACAATAGAAATTACTGTGGATATGCCCAAATACCAATGTTATTTTTTTCTTCCCTTCCCTCCTCGTGGTCAGCTTGCTAGGAGAGCGGAGCAGGAGCAGGAGGGTCGTAAGAGGGTGGAGCGTCAAGTCTCCCACATCACGGACATGGAGAGGGAGCTGAAGGAGCTCAAGCTCCGGTCTGAGAAGACCACCATCCTGGAGAGGCAGGTGGAGAACCTCAACAAACAGCTCCAGACGGAGGGAGACCAACACGCAAGGTCCAAGAAGATGTTCGGGGATCACCAAAAGGTGAGTGACTTCCTTTTTTCGCTTGTACATTGTATAAAAGCTATTTGGTTTCTTCGAAACTGGGTTAGCTTTTTGAATATCTGACATTGTATTGTATGCATTGTATATAGTGAAAGCAATGGTGTTTAATTCTTACCAGCCATCCAAATGCAGAGATGGCAACCCTCCCTAAAAAAAATATTAAAAAAAATATAAACAAATTATACGTCACTCAACACAAATTGTAATGCTTCCCTGATTTTTTTAAAGATTATCTCTATTATGCTGTATGCAATTGATAGAAACCTCCCTGATTTCTGAATGAATCCTCCCTGAAAGCTGATAGTAAAGTTGGCATATCCGCAAATGCACCAAAATGTATTAAAGGCATCGTTTAACAACGTTAAATCTGAGATTCACGGCCCTACGTGTTATCAGTGTCTGTGATATGGTGTTATATTGAAGCCCTAAAAAGATTGCCCTTCAAAATGATCATGAAGTGCCTCCAAAAAAAATTAAGAATTGAGTGACCGGTTTTGCCATACTCATTTTCCCCAGTACACTACACTGTAGTGTTATAAAAACTGTTAGGAAAACGAAAAATGAAAATTCAATTTCCAATCATAAATATCTCGATAATCAGACAGGCGATCGGCTTGTAAAAGTCATGGGGTTCCTGACCGACCTAAAGGTTTATAATTATGATTGCAGCATGAGCTAAATCTAGGATTTTGTTTCAGAATCTGAGACAAAGTTACCCAATTCCTATAAATCAATCTTCTTCTTTTATTCTTTTTTCCTTTCCCTAGAACTATGCTCATCTGGAGCAGGAGATCAGCGAGCTGAGAGATAAGTACACCAGAGAGCTTAACAACAAGATGATGCTAGACCAGGAGGTGATCAGGATGCAGACACAGCTAGAGGATGAGCAACGAGGAAGATCACGCATGGAGGACCTCAAAGCAGAACTAGAGAGTAAGTCTACCCCTCTTTGCATTGAAGATTTATTTATTGTATTTTATTTTGAAGAACATAATATCAAACAATTAAAATAATAAAAATAAATAATACTGACAGGCGCGGGGCTAGGGTGCAATTAACTGTGCGAAAGCTTACGTCCTTGAAGCCTAATTTGCATAAAGTAAACATCTTGTTTGCGCTAAACCGTTACTAAAGTGTCTCAGCTAAACTGTAAAATCTCACTTTAGAAACCACCAATGAAATGATTAAAACCGCAAATAGAAGAAGAAGAGTTTTTCTAACTCATAAATATTGCATTTAGTTGTCAAACCCTGTTTTGATATGTGAAAACTGTGCCAAACAAAGCACCATTTCTTTTGTTTTTTTCTCTGAAAATATTGCAGTATTTTTCATATTTTCCGTCATTGCGCAAGATCAAGACTTTCGTAAATGATAGATCCTGGATGTGCACTATTACCGGATCAAGAGCAATGTAGTCTCATGTCTCTCCTTCAACATTACCTGCTCAAAGTTCCCTATTAAATATCAATCCACTTCATACTATCATTACTATCACTTTTCTAAACAATAATAATACTTAGAAATAATAATAAATATCACTTTTCTAAAGCAACAAGGCACAAGTGGAGATTACGAGTACTTGCTTTTACAGCACAGTTGAGTAAATATATGAATAAGACGTTAATCTACATTTGCCACTCTCCACCCAGGTGTAAATGAGTACCTGATATGCTTGAGCGCTAGTTACTTTGGCAGCTCGGCTACAACCAGGGTAATATGTGTAAAGCGCCATGAGCGTCGGAACCTGCTGGATACCGGTGCTATATACATGTAAATATCCATATTATTATTTATTATTATTATTTATATTAATTTGTTATTGTTTCCTTTGTCTTCCAGGGCAAAATAGTCAGGCAACGCAGGAAATGAATCGTCTGAAGCAAGGAGAGAGTCGTTCCATCGCAACCATGCAGAACCACCAAGAGAGCATCATTATCCTAGAAAAGGTACATTTCAGGATGATAAAACATTCACTGTTGTGTTTTTTTACCGTTTTTTAGAGGAAAAAAATATTAAAGCATTCAAAAGTGAAAAATATCAGCCCAAAGAGATGAAAAAGAAAAAAAACAAGAGATTTCTGACCGACCAACCCATGTTTTAGCACCTAAAGGGCAATACATTTTTTTTTAAAGGCCTTTTCGCTGTCAGCAACAGCCTGAATGTACATGTACTAAATATACTTACACTATTGATGATTTTTTAATTTTTTTTTTAAATCGATTATATAGTTTATATTTTATTTTCTTTAGTACTGATCACAATTTTTTTTTTTTTTCTATAAGTTTTATTTGCAATTTACATTGTCGCAAAAGATAATCTCAAAATAAATACATATTTCTCTTCAATGATACAGAGACATGATTGAATGAAATAGAACATCTCGTAAAATAACATTCAGTAAGATTTCAGTCACAAATTTAACAATGTCTCAATGTGCTTCCAAAGAGCTTTTGATGATTACCCTGGCTCTAGCATACATGTTGCTGCCTGCCCAGATAAGTTGCTGAAAATCGTTAATTTACTATTACTGTGGATTTTTACTGTATCATATGGTAAATGTAAGTATGTTAGTATGAAATTTTTCTACATGAAATTTTTCAAATTCTATCCAGAGCCATAGTTTCCTTTTATAATCAATTAAACAAAATGAGTTAACAATTTTTATCACAATTTGACCAAAACTGTTATAAAGATTAGTTGTTATTCATAGAAATTAATTTCATACCAATTTGACAATTTGTTTCTATCCAGACAAAAGCGAGCTTAGAGTTTGATCTGAAGGCCTTACAAAACACCCATGAGCAAGGTGTGAAGGAGCACAGGGACGCCATGGCTGCCGTCAATGCAGAGAAGAAGAGGATAACAAGAACTCAGGAAGACGGTAAGTGTATCTCTAGTCCCAAACACTTCAGATAATGTTGGATTATCAAGATATGATAAAAATAATCATCATTTATTAAAGTCATGAAAGTCAGCATTTTCCCTATTATGATGGATTACTGGCTTTTGCGCCATGACGGCACTCCCTCCCTCCACTTTTTTTTGTCCGGAGCATCCTCCTCCTTTACCAACCTTTCTGTTGTGTTTCATATCTTTCCATGAATTCTTTTGTCTTACTTTCTGCCATCCACTTCCAGATCCCATGCTCATATGTCTTTTACAGTGTTACACCTTCAGACATAGTGACAATCAGAGACAGTGGTATCCAGAAATTCAAATATAAAACTATCAGTCCGGTGAACTCTTTAATGTCTTTTACACTGTTACACTAATCTTTTGATAGTAAATAAAACGTCTTCTTACACTTTGCCAAGATCAGTTTTATTCATGACGATGTTTCATTTTCTGCTCTTTACTTTTGACTGTTACAGAACTCCAGAAGACGCTGGTCGAGGAGAGAGAGATGAGGGTCCAGGTGGACAAACAGAACTCTATCCTGGAGCTAGACCTCAAGCAAGCTCAGCAGAAGATTGAGAGGATGGAAAACATGATTAAGATGGAGGAACAGAAGGTAGGATTGAGGTGGTCATGGCGATCATGATGGTGATGGTGGTGGTGGTGGTGGTGATGATGATGATGAAGATGATGATGATGATGATGACGTTGATGCTGACTTTGACGATGATGATGAAGTTGATGATGATGATGATGGTGGTGGTTAGAATTATTAAGAGGAATATGTAGAGGATGATGACGAGGAGGGGGGAGTGTGTTAGTGATGGTGGTGATGATGAGAAGGAGCAGTACAATGAGGTTAAGGAAGAGAGACTCTAATAGATTTGATCGTAGTTACACTTGATGATGATGATGTCAATAGTGTTGATGATACATTCAGTATTACCAATTACAATCAGTTCATCTCAATCAACTTGACTGATATCCTGTGAAGCTCATTCTGTATGGAGATAAAAAATAATCTTTGTCCCTAAGATACTCTCAAAAAACATATAGACTAAGATATCTCCCAGATGATGTAAATGGGAACCTGGCAGGAATTAATTCCATGAAATGCTAGAGCGCCGTAATGGCAGCCGTGCTAAAGCCAGGGATTCGGGAGTGCAGAAGTGTCAAGTCTGACAGACATGAGCGCTATACAAGAACCCACTATTATTAATATTATTATTATTATTTGTTGCAGACGAAAGAAAAGATGCTTCAGCTCGAGCAGGAGGAGCAACGCCATCGCTTCACTCAGAATGACCTGAAGGCGTCCAAGCAGACGAGCAGCGGCTACCAGACGGACATCAAGAGACTACGGCAACGAGCTCAACACCATCAAGGAGCAAGGCAAGAACTTTGAGGAAGCTCTCGAGAAATCCAAGAGGTTTGTAAAGATGGCCGATATATATTCACAAAAGATGTTTCATTTAGAGATGAATTCTTACTTTAACTGAATGAATAAATAAAATGACTCTGGTCGCGAAATGAAATTGAGAAAAACATGTACCGTATTTTTATTGTTTTCGTTTTGTTTTTCCTCAGCATTGCTTCATTGAATGGCTCACAAATCAGTGATCTACAAGAGCAGCTTGAAGCAGAACACACTTTCAATGTAAGTTTGATTTATTTGAATTTATCTGTGTTTATTATATATAAACTGAAACCTATCTCGACCAACTGTTTGTATACATTAGTTGTTGCTAGGTAGGACAAAAATTATGGCTTGCCCTACCTAACAACATGTAATGTATGCAATTCGAATTTGGACTTTTGAAATACGAATATCCATTAACAGGAGAACGAAATAATTGTAACGATGCATTTAACAAAGATTTATGTATTCAATTTGATTACGTTACGACAATGGCCTTTTAACCAAGTACTTCTTTAAAGGTAATACAAAGTTTTGGTATGGAGTCATGAATTTGGTTCAAATGAACTCGTTGTCGCAGTTAAAATTGAGTCTAAAGTGATGAAATTGTAAATAATAAACTTTTTATGTTGTATAGCTCCCTCTCAAGGTCAAGATATTGATTTAGTTATAAAACAATGTTTCTTGACTAAATCGACGGATTGGCTATTCCTGTTTAGAATTATATATCACAACTACATATTCTGAGATTTTCATGGTCGCAGCTACCATTGTTTGGCCATAGGCGCTATTTGATATTCAATTTTTCTCGAAAGCAGAACTGTTTTAGGGGCTAAATTTCTAGTGCTTATAATACATCGACAGGGGCATTCAAATATATCAAAATTGTAAAGAATCACTATCCAGCCAATTTTCGAAATTTCCCAAAACTTTGTATTACCTTTAATATCAATCATCAACTTATCATCTAGGCTTTGTACAAGAGTCAGAACCAGGTCTTGAATGAAGAATTGATGGAATCCAAACAAGAATACCAACAGCTGCAACAAGACTATCACCAGCTGAGCAACGAAAAGTAAGATATCAAACCAAGCGTATTGGATAATCATTACAGTTGTAGTCCAGGGGGCAGTTTCTCGATATCGTCCAAAGTCTAAGTTCGTCGGTATCCCATCAAAATGCATGCTATTATGAAGAGATCAACCTCTTGGCTCATACAAACACACAGAAAGCACAGATAATTACCAGAAAATAAACTTAGTTTTACTAATGATTGTGGTCTCAAATTTGCATGCGCATAAATTAACATAATTATTAATTTACAGTAGTTTACAATAGTTAAGATTTGAAACAGTTGTTAATTCTATAACATATGATTCCATGGGATTCCAAAGAAGCTAGACGTATATGATGGTTTTCGAGAAACAGCTCCCTTGTATCTAAGTGTTGCCTTTGTCACTGTGTGCTAGCTTAGTTTCAAGAAGTTCAGTGAAGGGTTAGATGAATAATACAATGCTTCATTAACAATATCCTTGAACACCTACAATGCAGTGTTATTTGTAGTAAAATGCAGTTTAAATTTGTCGGCATACTGGTTCGGCATACTGGTATTATTTAATGCTAGACTAGATATTTGAGCTTTCTCAGTACAACTATAAGGAATTTCAAAATCTCTGCTTGATTTTAATCAAAAACTTTATTTGCAATGTATTGAGAAAGTAATTTCTAGCATTGAAATAGATAGAAATGGATAGAAATTATTATAGATTACTAGAAATTGTACAAATTGTCGGAATAACTTTAATACTACATTTCAGGTAGTCGAAGCATTTCTTTGTTTTACTTTATTAGAAAATGTATCAGGATGGATTATTAGCACATTAATGTGCTCCGAAATAACAGCAGCTTTGTAATATTATAACTTGATTTCCTTCTATTGCTTGTTAATTTTCACCATAATTTTTCATGAATTTTCAAGAAATAAATATGCAACAGAACTTTTGTGAGTTCGATCTTCTAGATATTTTCAGAAAGGACAACTTACTTCCAAATGTTGCAATTTTGGTAGTGA